>JAYMFX010225040.1:0-10212 GCA_036784945.1 Monocelis spectator | reverse complement strand
AAAATTACTAACAAAATCAGTAAAAAGTGTTTCACTACTTTTTTAGTAAAATTTACTACTTTTTGTTTACAGTGTAGTTGTAAGGGAATTATGTATGTAGGCTGAAATTTTAAATACGACGCAATCTGTCTCCAACCAGATGTAATATTTTTCAAACTGTAGTCCAGTAACGGTTTGATGAGGTTTTATCTAAAAGTTTTAGTCTTAAAACGGTTTTAAAACTTTGAAAATAGATAATTGAAATTTTAAAAAATTATTAGTTTACGTTTATTTTTTATTTCTTAGTTACGAAAAAATGAATAAACGGTTTAGTTGGAAAACTGATAATGCTATTTAACTATTAGAATATCTTGTAGAAAATCATAGTGAGTTTTTAAAATCTAAATATATTTTTTACGTAGGTGTGTAAATATTTTTCATTTGGAAATATATTTTTTAAATAGATGATAAGAAAGCAAGCGTGTAGCTTATATATATATATATATATGCACTTTATAAAATTAGAACAATCTCTCCAAGAAACTTTCTGAAGAAGCAGCTAAAAGCATTATCCAGTCCCACATATCTCCAAGAAAGAAGAATAAAGGTGAACTAATTTATCTGCTTAGTTAGTGTATTAATGCTTTTGTTAACTATGTTTTCTTATATTTCTAAAATAAAAGTTAAGTTCTCTTTTGTAGATAACAATTAAATTCCTTTAAATTTCAACATCAAATCAAGAAGAAGCGGCACATCCACTAGTTACTTTATAGCTAAAAAAAGAAAAGTACAAGTTTTGGATTTAATTAATATTTTATTATTTTATATTTTTATTAGCATTATTTGGTACTTATAATAACATTAATTAATTTAATAAATCAGCTTATTTATATATTTTGTTTTAATGATTGTATGTTGCTGTTTAATAATAAGAAGAAATACTTGTACGACTTCACACTCAGTTACTTTGTTTGTTTTTAGTGTAAGAGTCTATTGAAGGAAGGGCTTATCGTGAGCTTTTTGCGCCCAGAATTCAGGGAGAAGAGTAGTCAGTTTTTCTATTGGTATATTGGTTTTTCAATTCTTGATGAGTCGATAATTAGGAAGGAAGGAAGGATTTTTTTCTTGGACTTTAAACAATGCATGTAAAAAGTTATTTGATCATTTTAAACGTATTCCCTCGTTCATTACTAATAATAGTATAGTTAAATTTGAGACTATATATATATATATGAGGAATATGAAAAGCAGAAAATTACTTTCCTAATCTTTTCGAAAGCTCATAAAATATCTAGTGGAATTTTTCAGAAAGTAATATTTCCTAAACATTCCTCTTTTCTTGAAATTAAATCTCGAATCAAACTGTATTATAATAAGAATTCATTTTACTCGGGAATACATAAAATGACAAATAGCATAGATTTCCATTAAATTTGAAGAGATTATGTCTCTACCTCTTTAAGGTTTGTATAGTTTTTCTTGTCAAATTCGAAAACTATTTTGCAATAATTTTATTTGGCTTTTTTAATTGCTTTATTATACTGATTGTTTTTGTACTTTTAAATGGTCGAAATGATTGATCCTGATGTTATCCATTTCTTATCTTTACGGATTTCTAGAAATATCAGCTATATACGCCAAAATAATGGTGATTGCACTACTGGATCCAAACATTTGTTGAGAGTTTCAATCTAATTATATCCAATAGTGACAGAAAGCGAGCTCCTTATTGGTTGAAAGATAGGGAATTTCTAATCAAGATCCAATCAAATTATCGATCATGACGTCACACTATTTCAGTGTACATTGATTGATGTTTTTCGGAATTTAGTTTTGTTTTATTTAAATTTCTGTTCTGAGGAGTCGGTACGCTAAAAATACTATATATTACTATAAATAGACTTTGCGTATTATTATAAATAATTAAATCAGTTAACGACAATTACGTAATTTTTCTCTAACATAGGAATTCAAATCATTAATTGGCTCATGTTGAAAAATTAAAATAAAAACAATATATATGAGATAAAACCGAAATAGACTCATGACACACTCATTTGTAATGTTTGTATAAAATAGTGATTCGAACCCATTTTATCCTTATTTTAAAAGGAAAAGGCATTATAGATTTTTTTAAATTAGCATTCGGGCAATATATTTATGTTGAAAACATGAAGTATGAAATTTTCGAATGGACCTAATGCTACCAAAATGGGCTCACGACACACTTTCTGTAATTTTAACGGCAAAATGTTTTCTTCTATATAGCAGTCATTTATGAGATTTAGACAAATTAAGTTGATGCATACTTTCAAACAGCTAATAAGAACCTATCTTATGCGTTGGATTGAAATGGGTATTATTTATATATATATTGAAAGTATTGTATTTTGATAAATATGCTTATATATGTATCTCACATGAACCATTACTTGGCACGAAATGTAAATTTTTGCTATTTTTATTATTTAAAGTTGATGAATTATATTATGATTATTTAAAGATGATAAAATTATAATGAATTGAAAGCCATCAAATACTGCTAATAAACCAATTATAACATAGCAAAAAGACGAGCCATGTTTGAGCCTAAAGTCATCATTTAACTGAAAATGACCCTACAATGCTGAGTTCCTACGTGGATTAATATTATTTTAGGACAGATTTAATAAACCATAGAACATTCTACAATATAGAAAATTTCATGCGACTGTTTATAACATTATTGAGCACCTGATGACAGATAAGGTCGTTGCTTATTTCAATATGGAGGGTAAAAGAAGAAAATATTTTGCACCACCAAACTGATAGATGTTGTTCAAAGTAGGTATATATTTTTTCGATTAAGTTAGAAACTGCCTTGACATTATTTCTATGGTTAATTTTGGTTAATTCCAAGTATTGTGATGAGCAACTGATTATATTTTGAACGTTTTAAAAACAGCGATTGACTTTTTTCGTTAATATGATGATTCTTTCAGGGGCTGTGAGAAAAAGTGGCGTTACAAAGAAGGTCACTCAGGTCATTAAATGCCTGATTACAGAATTATATTCCATTATCAAATCTCTGGGTTTATCAGCTGCATGCAGACTTGTAAAGATTCAGAAATTCGGGCGCTTGTCTTAGGAGTGCAGACACAAATGCATTTTTTCTTCGGACTTAACCTTGACTTCCTATTATTTTCGCACTGTGATTCTTTTAATAGAGCACTTCAAAATCCTAATTTATCTGCCACTGAAGGTCAAGAACTTGCCAGCCTGTCTACAAGCTCTGAAATCCATTAGAAGTGATTCGCATTTTGATAAATTTTGGACAATGGTGAAAAGCAAAAGTGACACACTGGGGCTATAGGATCCTCCTCTTCCTCGCAAAATGAGAGCTCCAGCACGTTTTGTAATAGGAATTGCTAATCCTCACATTTCAAACAGAGTAAATGACTTTCATCGGCGCAAATAAAACCCGGAACAGTCTCCACCAATACCTCCGGCCCTTTGAGAACATGAATAAAATCTGCACCCTAGACGTCACGACCTTCAGACTTCTATTCGGACCAAATATAATAGCAATACTTTCATTATTAGAATGATTCACAATTTATAAACATTACTCTCCATATATACATACTCACTACTAAATTATTAATCTGTTTTGTGTACATATGTCAAATAATGAAAATAAAGCCCTGCTTTACTTTATCTATTACAAAGCTTTGGATTTGATAATAAACTGCATTGTAAGTCGGCTCGGTCAGAAAGATTACAAAGTTTATTCCAAGCTTGAGAACTTGATTCTGCTACCATCAAAGGTACTTTGTTTACTGATGAATTACTATCAACAGGAAAATTATTCAAGGATGATTTCAGTCCTCTATTGTCAAGCCAACTGACAATTCTATTTAAATCACTCGAGTCACATACCCAAACCTCATCTGTTGCTCAAATTTTGGCATTGGTTTGCACCTTCTTCACTCCATCGAAGAGTTTACTGATGCTTTGAAGCTCATGCAACTTATCATGGTTATGCCTGCAACCAGCGCAACAAGTGAACGGTCCTTCAGCTGTCTTTGATGCATGAAAAAATATCTTCGCAATACCATGCACCAGGAAAGATTGAACCATCTTATGATTCTCATTATCCACAAGGAGCACTTAGAGGAAATTGAACTTTTTAAATATTGCCAGATTGGAGTAGAAGTGTGTTTGGCATTCAATAACTGTTATTTGTAGTGTGTAGTTATAGTTTTATATCTTAACAAATTTTAATGTAATATTCAAATAGCAAAGAGACTCATATCTATTTCATGCTAAATAAAATGTTTTAAATAAATTTTATTACTAATTAGACCCCTAAAATAAAATGGCAATGCCACCCCTGAAAGTTGTGCCTGTAGCTAACTTAACAAACTGCAATTTTCTTTAAGTCTTGGTGCAGTTATTATGCTGTCAAGGTAATCAATGATTTTGAACATGAATAGTGCCTCTATCTTCTGTTAATAAAGCCATTTTAGATATCTACCTACTTCCAGGAAAGTTTCTTGTATTTTATATTGTTTCTATATATATTTTAATAAAAATAGACAAATTTCTTTTAATGAAATAATATTTGTATTTTACTTTGTGAGAAAGCAAGCAAATTGACACAGATGAATCTGGAAAAGAAATGCCCTCTGCCTTATTCAGAAACAATTCAACTAGCTCAATATATATCAAACATTAATTTAGACATACAAAATAGAAATACCCGCATACTTATTTAATTACAATTCTTTCCATAATTGTTCACTAAAACTTTAAATGTTTATAATCTAATTGAAATAGATTCTCTTGTTGATAGTTATTGCTAGCTGACTAATTAGCATATCAAGCTGAAAGTGAATCAAATATTCAGCACTTGTAATATCAAATGATCTTAGAAAAGCTTCAAAATATCTGGAGGTTAATTATGATGAATTTAAAAAATTAGATTCAATAATATCATATTAATTGCAAGAATAATTCAAATGGGGTGATAAATTAAGTCAATCTTTTATAGAATAAAAATTATAACATGGTATTATAATTATTAAGCTTTGGGCCTAAGCAAACAACATATTGTTGAAGTTGAACAAAAAATTCTAATATTATTGCAATGATAAGGATTTTTAAGAGATTAAAGAACTGTATATAAATTTCAAGATAACTTTTCTTTAAAAAATCATTTGTACTAAATGTTAGATTAGTGGAAGTGTAACTGTACCGTTTAAATTTGTCACAAAATATTATCAATTTTCATTGAATGTACATGATTGACAATGACATGAAATACATTTAGGAAATAAAAACATGTGTTGATAATAAATAATCAAAGAAAAACATATCAATATTTTTTAAAATGTAGCTATTTTAGTATCAAAGAATAATCAACTCTTCAATAATACATTATCCTGTGCTTCCGCGAAAAATGAAGTCGTGAGTTAAACAAAAATACAGATTCGTGTGCAAATGAACTTTCATTATTAAAAAACAGAAACTGTTCGAGCAAGATCAATTGAATTCAAATGTATACCTTTTTAACATTTGTTAATGTCGCCTTTTCGTAAATTTGAAAGCAACTAAATATTAATTAAATGATCTTAAATATTCCTATATATATACTAGAGACCAGCAACTTGAACGATTACTTGCACATATCAGTATTATATTATATGATACTAATTTATATAGAATGTGTATTTATTTGTTTAAAAGTTCTTTTACACAGATTTTTAGAAGGTATTCATTAATTCATTCACATATGTGTGCTAGGGAACTCTGATGAGAAGTGAAGTGAGATTCAAAATGAAATTAAAATAAGAGCACATATAGTGAATATTTTAAATACAAATGTAATTTTTAAATCTAAATCATGTTTGCATGTATATGGTAAATTTAACAATCAATAGATTTAAAGTTGAAGTCTTACAAATGATTAAAGTAAATGCAGTAAGTATAAAGATACATAGAATCAATAAAAAATATAGATACAGGCATGTAAAAATTGCAAAAAATAATATATAATATATAGACTTTTCAATTACCTATGATTTTTATTTTTAAAATAAATGAATAAGGAGATGTCTAAAGCGAGCCGTTTTATTTTTTAGTAAAAAATAAAAAAATTTGGGTAATTTTTAATTTCTAGCGACGTTTTATTTGCTGAATAGGTTTTTTCGAGAACAAATATCCACAGCCAGACCATATCGTTGTGATTGCAGTTGTATACCTAAAAAAGAAATGTGTAATATAGATTAGTGTTTAAAAAGAGGAGATTGATAATTTATAAAAATGGTGGAACTTTGGTGAATATTGTAGCTATTACGAATGTTTAAAGATATGATGATAATTAGCTCACACACAGACTGTGCAAAGTATGAAATAATAACTGGTCTTTATATTTATACAACTGATATTTGTACAGGTTGAGCTCACTATGGAAATAACAATTTACTATTTTTCATTAAAGATTGAGAAAAACAATTTTTAATTGATGGATCGTGATCCACTCACCATAGATATTGTAAATTAACTGAATTTGTATAATCCCAAATAGGCGCACCAATAGTGACTGCAATTAATCCAAGTTGTAAGAACGTGTTGATCTGGAAAATATATTATGTAGAACAGTTTAGTAAAGTAAAAAATGAAGAAATCAAACATTTCTCATATTATATTAGTATATAGTCTACAATCCTGTTTTCTTCATTATAAGAATTATGATTTCCAAAAATTTGTAAGAGATACAAAAGTAATTAATGTAACATAGATGTATAACAGATTTAATTTTATGAGAACTTTAAAATAAAGACACTTATTACTTACCTTACTAATCAGCAGAGGCTCAACTTTAACATTAAAATCCCCAGCATCAAAGAATTTTGACAATGATCTCTATAATAAAGTATTAATTATAATTAGAAATTGCATTATAGTTTAGTGGTTTATTAGTTTACTAATAAAGTAAATTACTGGTTGTGAGAGAGACTTATATCTGATGATTACACCGCCAGTAAGAAGAGCCAAATCTCGAAAAAGAAATAGAGCCACCAACCACACTATAAAAAAGACATAACAGAATGTGATATTTAGATTGAAGAAATAATATTATTTTGAAATTTAAATGAATTCAAGTGACTATAATTAACGTTTGTTGTGGAAAGATTTATAATCAAAATAAATCAACACCGTTTTATGCTGTTATTTTTTAAATAACTTACTTATTATTATCTAAGATACATAACCCCATCTAAATATAAATGAATCTAAAACTAGATTGTATTGTCATTATATTAATGAATTGAAATTGTATTAAAGGTTCTTACCTGGTATTAATTGGACATATGCCAGAGAAACAGACACAAATGACACCAGGATTTTGTCAGCCACTGGGTCAAGAAAACTTCCAAAGGCTGATTGCTGATTAGGAAAGGATTTAGCAATCCAACCATCCAACTAAAATAATATGGCAATCATAAGGTATTATGCAGATCACTGCTAATTGCCAATTTCTAGCTAATAATTGAACAGCTAAACCTTTTGATAAGCTTCTAAGTAATTGAATTCAAGATAAATTCCTGGCTATGGTATTTATTCATTAGATGCTGACCTTTGTTCTAAGTTCTAAGTAATTTTGTAGATTATTATGAACCAATCAAAGTGTTTCTTAAATTTTAGAAATTCCATATGTAATTCAATATTTCAGGCTCACCCATGATTTGGGCAATGAAAATCATTGCAAATCCATGACTTATAGATTTAACTTACTAAATCTGTTAATGCAGCAATGGCTGATAAATACAGGCAAGGTTCCATCTGATTGGTAAAAATTAAATAGCTGATGATTGGAGCACTTCCAATACGGAAAGCACACAGACAATTGGGTATTGTGAGCAACTTGCTTTGATGCTAAATATAAAAATAATTTGACAGATTAAAGAATATAAAACTCTTTACTAAGCTTAAACAAGATTAAGTTATTTTGGGGAAAGTAATCAGGAATATTAATCAAAGCTTTTGATTAAAGCAATAACACAACACTAAATCAAAATAATTACAGTGCAAAAAATTATAACTTGATTATTATTTAAAAATATTTATGAAAAGTATTTAAAAAAATAATTAAAGTAATTATTTCTTCTGAAGCATTTAATATGAAGAGGTATATAAAATGTTTTACCTGAACTTTTGTAGATTTTGTACTATCATGGTGAATATAATTTTTATTTTGCATTTGACCATAATATTGCTTACTAAAACCATGTTTACTTAAATTCTTGTCAGATTTTAAATTACTATGCCTCAGGACTAGATCAGTACCAGAATAAGGATAAAATGAATTATATAAACAATATGAACTGAATCTGCTAATATTCTGCATATTTCTTTGTATCAGGTTTGAAAAGGAACCATTGCACATCTAAAACATTAATATACAAATATTATTTATTTTTAGTTGCATTTAATATATATTAAAACGATACTTATGAATAAATGAACAAAAATATGTAATGCATCAATATTATTAAAAGTCTTCTAAAAATTAACTAATTAAATTTAGTTGAAATTATTTAATAATTATACTCATGCGATGCATGGAGTTATTGATTTAAATTTTAATAGTCTTAACTTATGGCTGAATTCTGAAATGCTGGTTATATTAATCTTAAGATTTCTATGGTTAGCTAATTTATGGTTTCAAAGGATATTTTCATATCTAATTTTCATTTAACTTTAATTAACTACAGCTACACTGCAAATAAAAACAACTATTTAATCATACAATTTCATCATCACTTGTCACTTTGGTACTGACTATAATTTGTTCATAACTTGTTGCTCATATCTAGCCAAATTGAAAACTAGCCGGCTAGATAATCATATAAATCATGGCATAACTTGTCTCTTTTATACCTCTATAACTAGTCTTTTTTATTTGCAGTGTACGCTTTGAAAATACAAGCTATTAGTTAACTATGATATTGAATCTGAGATTAACACTAACCTGCATTTAAGAAATGGTTAATCTCATAACATGATGTCTAATCATATTTACAAGGTCAAGGGAGTGGTGGGTTGGGTTAGTAAAGTTATAAATTACTCATTTATCACACTAATCTGTTACTTCTTTTGGAAAAAAAATATTTAAAAATCAAAAATATTAAGCATTGTGTTTTTTAATGAACTTACAAGCATGTTTTTACATAAGGTATTACAATATGGCAACAGCATTGGTTTAAGAAAAACTGATTTTTTAGATTTAAATAGCTAAGGCGCAAATAAAATTCAGTTATTAATACAGCTGTAAAATAAATATTGTTTAAATTGTCGTTTTTTAAAAAATTCAAAGAAGAAAACCTTTTTGGATTATGTAAAATTAGATTTATAATGAACACATGGGTTTAATAGTTCACGTAATAAAGTAAACTAGAAGAGCCCATATTGATTAAAATAGTTTTGGGAATAAAAGAATTATCGCTTAGGGTTCATTGAATCAGACCTGGGAAGGAGAGAAAGCGATGAGGTGATGTAAACTGTGATTCGGTTGGCTGTGGGCAGCTTTATAAAGTTTGAGAGATTGCTTGATCCTTCTTCCAGCGAAGTTTTCATCTGGGAGGTTTCTTATTTGTATTGCACTTCTTTGGATACGGTCAAGTAGTTAAGCCTATAGAGGAGTCTAACCACATAAAGAGATTCCCGGCGTATTCCATTATACTTCTGATGTAAGCAGTGTAAATCATTAGCAGATAATCTTTGCTAAGTAAAATTTTGCCTTTAAAGGTCATTTTGGAAGGTGACTCCTAACATTTTTATTTTTTGCATTGTCATTATAATCTGGGTTTTTCCATGTTAAGATGGAGATCAAGAAGTGAGAATTGAGCCTCTATTTGTCGACGATTTGATCTGCTGATCGAGTGTGTGCATTTTTGGTTAAGTGAGAGCTGTTATATTTACAGACTGGAAGCACTTAGTAGATAAAATTGCTTTCCAGAATGCATAATTAGAAACATTTTGATTAACTATAACTGCGATGCTGTTGTGTCATCAGCGTATTTCACTATAGTTGTATTTCCAGATTCTCTAATATTACGAATAAAAGATGCAGAAGAGGTCTGCGGGATTATGCACTCCACCTTGAGAAACCTTATTATAGAGTAAAGTCAAGTAAAGTCAATAGTAAAGTCAATTTTATTTGGGTAATCAGTTTGTGTCCAGTCCCAC
>JAYMFX010225029.1:0-10213 GCA_036784945.1 Monocelis spectator | reverse complement strand
AGATCGCCTTCGGTTTATAATATCTCTAATGACCTCAAAAGCATGAATTATCTAATACATAAAATGTACATATAAGCATAAAAGTTCGATATGAAAGTTACTCTCGAATTGTTATCATTATCATCATAATAATATCTGAACAATAACTTCTTATTGTATTTTAAATTATTATTGATTTGAAAATATATATTATTTCTCGAATTTAAACAACAATTTTTTTTTAAATAAAACGCAAATTATCCTTAATAAGTGATTTAAACAAGGTGTTCATTTTTACTTTTCCATTTCAATGAAAAACAATTTTTAAAAGACTTCTTTGAAGTGTTGCTCATTGAAACGGAAGATAAATTGAAGAGTATATAATAGGGATGAGATTTCAAATTTTTCGAATTTTAAATTTCTCAGACAAATGTTTGACATCGCACTGGATGCTAATTAATTTCGTAATTTCTACTCGCCAGAATGCAAACCAACTGGGTATTCAAAGGGTACGAAGTGTTCTATAATGACCAGCACAATCAACGCCATTGATTGATCAGTTAGCTGATCTGTAATTAAGATGAGGCTAATAATGCTCGTCGACGAAACAAAATAGAAACAAAATTTGAATCTTTTAATGACAGAAATCAAACAGAAATTCTAACAAAAATATTGGATGAGGCATCATCTATATATACTCTATATCCCATTTTTATGAATTGACAATGAGTAAAACAATCAGTGAATCTATTTATATAATAATAGATTTGCATTTGAAAAGTAATCCCAAGGGGATATAACAATTATTTAAGATGGCATCCAGAATTATCAACAGTTAAACACCAAAAGTAAACTCTTTTTCAACTCTTAAAAATGGGGAATAAAATTAATCTATAGTTTTATCTACTGGTGGAGATAGATTAAGTAAATGATGGAGAAAAGGAGAAAATGTTTTCAAAATATAAAAACTTTCAAAGCTTTTACTATATTTTTTTATAAACATAATTATACCATAGTACTCTATAAAAACCATAGATTCTAACTGATACTCCGTCGAGGTCGTTGTTTCATCAGGTCGGTTGGCGTCCCTTTTTTCGTCCCTCTCCATTGCCATGTTCTTGCATTCATCTGATTTTTGTTTGCCCCAATTTCTTCGTCCTTGTATCACGAGCTTTTCTTTTACGGGGGGAGGGGTGATTTTTGTCTTGCCAATAACTGTGTTATAGAGTTCACGATTTGAATCCATGTAACGTTAATTGAAAAGATTATAGACATAGCTAGTGAGTCTGATTTTGGTGTTGAGACTTATTTCGTGGCTATGTTGTTCAGATAGACTAACGCTGTGTTCCCTCCCCACCGTTCGTGATGAAGGGTTTCAGGAAGTCAAAGATCCTGCATTTAAGTTATAAAGAGCTTTGCACGTAATGTTGAAAAATGTGAAGAAGCGGGACATCCTTTTCGACATCCATTTGCAGTTTCCAAACTGGGGACGCAGCTTGCCTCGAGGATTTTATATCTCGAAGATTTTTATTGGCGCAGCGAACAAGAACTGCTCACTAATTTATTATGCTTCTTTTGTGAGTTTCCTCGTTTAATCAGCTGGTTTCTGGATAATAAATTAATCCAGTGTTTGACTACCTAATACACAAATTTCAAATAAAAATCCTCGAGATATAAAATCCTCGAGGCAAAGCAAGTTCGTACCAAAGCTACCTCGATCCAAAGCTATCCTCGTGACATTAAATCCTCCTGACAAAGGAGGGCTCTCCAAACTTAAAACTTACTTATTACAATTCTACTGTTGCTTTATGACACAAAGTTCTGGAATATACGTAGAGATATATATGCGGCTCGCTGCTTTTTGTTATTTAGCTTTCTTTGTTTTACTATCGTCAAGCAATTAAATTGCTTGACGATTGCATTTGAAAATTTGGAGCGGAAATTGGTATATTATTTATATAGGACGACCAGAAAGCTGTTTTGAAAATTCAGTATATGGTTTAATTCTTAAAACATTATTATAGGCATCGTATTTTGAAAACAACCTAGTCATATTAAACGAGAACAAATCACTCATGTTCTTAAAGTTAAAAGACCGGTCTCCCCATGTGATTTTCGACCAATCGCAGTTACTGACATTTTAGCGAAAAGATTTGAAAAGATTCTCTTACAGTTTTATATAAATGAAATAAGCAATATATAGTAATAATGAACAACGCATGGATTCTTCATAGTGCTCTTATATCATTTCATTATGGTATAAATAATGTTCTAAAATCTCATGAATATTTAAGAATTCTGATCACAGATTTATCGAAGGCATTCAACAAAGTATACGACACTCTTCTTATGTATTCAAAGTCTTATTCAAAAAATGTCCATCCTTCTATCATCAACATCGTACGGAGTTTCGTAAGTGATCAAGAACATTCAACGAAATTTAACCATAAAATGACGTCAGCTTGGAAACGCACAAACTGGGGCATTGGTCAAGGAACAATTCAAGGACGACCTGTGCTTTTTAACTCAACAAATGATATGTCTAAACAAAGTGCTGAAGTTGGTCTTGAAATGAATACAGAGAAAACGTACCAAATGGTTATTCACAAATGAAACTTGTCAAGGAACCTTGAGAGGGATGAATATGGTTTAGTATGGTTTAATTCTTAAAACATTATTACCGTATTTTGAAAATAACATATTCATATATCACATGAGTATATCATTCAAATAAAAGATGAGCATAGACTTACCTATTTTTTGCAACAGCTGCTCTATCCCTTTGTCGTCGATTTTTGAACCAATTGCCCACTTGAGTCGGAGTGAGTCCTGTTGCATTTGCCAGTTCTTTCTTCTTGCTTGGATTCGGATAAGGATCCTGTAAATACCATTCTCGCAAATGGCTACGAGTTCTCTCTTTGAAGCAATGAGTCTTCTGTTCTCCATCCCAAATAGTTCTCGGCATTGGGAACTTCTTTCTTACGCGATATTTGTCCACAGGACCAAGAGCTCGACCTCGCAATTTCTCAGCCTCTTGATAGTGCGCCTCGAGCCAAAGCGCCTGCATCTTGCCATGCGAGTCTTTACTAAAGTGTTGCTTCTCCAATAGATGATAAAGCTCTCTAAAATTACCAACATGGAATGCCACGATTGCTCTCGCTCTGATTATTGACTCGTGACGGTTTAGAAGCTCCCATAACGCCGGATGAGCTGGCAGTGACCACAGAAATCTTCCCAATCTTTCAATATCTCCAGATTCTTCCAAAGTTTCGCACACCCGGGCAACTTGTTCGGATGAAAAATGCAGCCCAGGAGCAAGTGGACCTGGAAATAAAAGTTGCGATGGTGGATTCGGGTTACCTGCAGTTCCCTGTTGTTGTTGTTGTTGTTGTTGTTGAAGAGCCATTAAATTTAGAAAGTTTTGAGGAATGTTCATCTTTTTGAATTTTTCTTTTCTTGCCCGAAGATGTTTTTGCGTCTATACTAAAAGAAGAATTCTCCCTGAAGTTCGTTTTTAAATCAGGCAGTGATGTGTGTAATTGACAGATTCCATTGGCTGAAAAGAGCGCTCAGCTAATTGGATTGCTTGAAATTAGCGCCGTATTCCCAATGGATTGATATGAGAATGAGTTTATCCGCGTCATTAAACAGTTATTGAAATTTTCTAAAAAGTTTCTCGGCCCAAAGTATAATTTTGTAATGATCTAAACTATAACCTTTTCTATAAACCATTTAGAAAAATGAGTGAACGATTTGACTAATTGGATCTATCGAAATGAGATTCATAGTGAAAAAAATACCCGAATAAATAAAGGGGAATGAATTGATCCTTGAAAAACCCCGATAATTCTTATTTATCATTTATTTATGTTTACAAATAAATGAGGCGTGTACTAAATGAATACATAAACCTATATATACGTATATAAATATTTGTTTACTTTACATGGATATTAATAAAATTAATTGATTAAAACAACAACTTTAAAAATATAATATTTCCAGCAATACTTCTAATTTTTAATCATTTAAAATCTTTTTATAAAAATTTATCTGTTGAATTTGTAATGTTTTCAATATTTGCATTCTTCAAGTAAAAAATATGACATTTCTTTGTATCAAAATATCATTTCTTTAATAATTCTGGTGTCTATAATATAAACTAAAACAAATGTCAGAATAAAAGTTATTATCATTTTGAAAGTTTTTTGATCTTATAAAACTTATAAGATTTTCTTCTATCTGAAATTATTTAAAGTGTGCGTCAAATAAACTTTTCAAACTTTATTTCATCCAAAAAGCATTTTCGTATATACGTTTATATATATAGGCACCATATAAGCAGAGTGAGAAATAATTGCAAGAGAGAAGTTTATAATTAGTCTTGGAATTAACGAACAATGTTCAGATGATACAGTCCATATTCTTGGTTCCTGTTCAACACTTGAAGTTCATCTTCAATAACTCGCTACAACCGGGAACAAGATGAAACAAGACTACTTCACATCCAGCAAGCCAATACTGTGGCCGGTCATTTTTGAGCGAGCCTGCCTCATCACCGGAAGATCAGGAGGGATAACTAGCTAACTCATTAACAGACAGGTGAAAGCATAACTTCCTGTCGTATATGGAGCTAGAATGTCTTCCAATTAGAGATTATATCAAAAACTAAAAATGAATAGGAACCAAGTTATCTCTATAGTTTTAAGCAGCTAAGATCACGAAATTTTTGATAGAGAAAAATGTCTCACCAAGTTGTAGTAGCCGGATGCTAAAGCCTCCATATAAGAGCATATAAGAGGCAGTATATCCAAGAGTATATCCATGCCAATCAAAAGAAAAGAATGTTGAATTAGGCTGGATTGTTTTCGCTAAATTAGCTTTGAGGTATGAGCATTATGTGGAATGAATCATTTAATACAAAAGAGCATCACAAATCTATTGTGTCCAACGTATAGAATATTGTCGAAGTGTGGGGATTGTATAGTGTGGAAGTATTATCGCGTGATATCTGCTATCAGCTAGATCAGTGGCCGCCTCATCAATGCCTATTTCCTCTATTGTGAATGACCAGTTTGTTCTCCACCATTATTCCGTTACAATTTATTATCATTCCCTTCCTTGTACCTATAGGATAAAGAGAATTATATTAACCCTGATAATATTTCTGCAGATCATAGGAGATAAGGACTATAAAGTTTGTCTTTCAAAATTCATTTTAAATAGGTATTATAGGTAGTTCATAAATTTCAAAATTATTTAAAGTTTACTGTAATTATATATTACTGTAGTTATATAATTGTGAGAGCTTAACATAAGCTCTATGAGTAGTTTATGTTATGTAATAACTGTAGTTGTAATTTATAATATATTGTCGAAAGCTTATAAATACGTTGTTTAAGGGATTTGTTTTAATAAGCTTCGTTGCTATTGACTATACTTTGCGAAAATTTTAAATACGTAAATATTCAATATTATAAATCAATCAAAAAATAACAACAGTCAGAACGCATTTCTAAAGTATAGTTATCGATAAATTTTTCTAAGCTAAATATTAAATATTAAATAAATTATTATCATAATAAGCTAAAGAAAAATGGATTATAAAGCTTTACATTAGGTGAGATTGTTCATGTTCCCATCTAATAAGATCGGGATCGATAGATAAACATTTACCACAATCATTCACAACTTTCCTCGCTTCTTCAATTGTAAACATTTTTCCTGGATGTAGTTTTATCACTAAATATGCGATCTTTCTTATTCTTAGACCTCCTTGTAATTTATAATAGTCTTCATCTTCATTCATCCGTTTCACCCGTTGTTTTTCTCATGTTCTTCAACGACTATACTATTGCTCCAAGTAGGTCTATTAACGCCATTCATCTCATAGTTTTCCTACTTGCTTTCATATGTCAAACATTGAAATAAGTGATAACATAATGAATGTCCTATGTGTAATGCTGGCTTTTCATTTTGATTAATGATTATGATATTGTTCGAAAAAATTGTCTATGAAAAGAAGGCGAAAGCCTATCTACCCCACGTATAATGAAAAAATCATACAAAGCATGCGCGATTCTTGGATTAGATTTGGTAAAGACATTTAAAAGTAGAAACATGTTTAAAATCATTTGAAATCATGTCTTCTTTTGATAAATTTATTTGTTTTATTTAGGTAAATTTAATGTTCATTTTACAATTTTATTTCAAAATATCGTTTGAGCCTCCGTTTCATTTCACACATTCTACTTAACTTTTGTTTGATGTAAATCTCTATCTGTTTGTTTTAAATATTAATAAGATTTTAAGTATTATGTTTTATTTTTATTGTGTACTAGTTACATGTATCTATTAAAGACTATAAAAACTTATGATCACTCGTCTCATCTTTGGAAGTATTTTTGAGAGGATCTATCACAGCAACTGTTGTTCAATAAATATCATTCAAACTCATGCTGTTTAAAATTTTATTATTATATCATCCCAAAGTGCTAGACGTTTATTCAAAATTTATTTGGCCATTTTTTTCTACATAGTACCCAATATTTACAAAAAACAGATTTTTAACTCTTGTTAGCTCCACCATTAGGCTATATAAAATATATATTCAGGATTTCAGTAAATAAAACAATTGGGTTGGTCAGTTATTTCAAAAATATCAAAATTTATTAGTTAAAACTATTTCAGAAACTACAAATGTATATAATTTCCTTTATTAATTAAGTACATTAATCCATAAATATGATCCCATAAGGTAATTAACTGATTGAGAAATTACAAAAATTTATTTTTAAATACTTCACCATCAAATATTTATAGAATAATTAATCAATAAATAATAAATATATATATATATAAGGGATCAAGGTAAGAGTTTAAACCATTATTAAGCTATTATAACATGGAAAAGTTTGGTGATTTATCTGCTAAAAAATTAACCATTCATTACAAGAATACAAATGAATTGTACTACATACACTCATAGATATATGATTATTTTGTTCAAATGAGCTATGCTGGTAATTGATCCCAAAATTATCTCTTCAACTAGAGTTCACAATTAGAAAAAAATATATACATTAAATGAAACTCGGTTTATTCAAGGTTTCACATTTCAACATGTGTATATAAACTGTAAAAAATATCATGGCTATGAGAGTACAGTCAACCTTGTTTATGACAGACAAATGTTTCTTTTTGTCCCATATGATTTTGAGATCAAGCTGATTAGTGAAAAAGTTCACCCATGCTTATAAACTGATGGCCATTACTAGACAAGGTGCAATTTTATTTATGTGACTATATGCCCCAAATTTTGTTTATAGTAGTTAATTAGTTTTATTTTTTAGTCAATGGGTCGACATAAGCATTCCTCAAAATATAAAAGTCATCACTCAACTTCACATAAGAAGAGACACTCTAAAGAAAGACATTCAAGATATTACAGGCATTCAAGAAGGCATAGAAGAGGACAAGATGAATCAGATAACTCCTCATCAGTATCAAATGAATATCATTCATCTGATTCTGAATCTGACCTAGATATTGATAAGCCATTGTTAACCCTTACTGAATATCTTGATAATAAGCAAGAATTAATTCATCAAGTTTTCAAAACATTAAGAGGTCATAAATTAAAGAGCATGGTACCTGATGTGTTATGCGACTATTCGCTAAGTGAAATTCGTAACATGTGCCATGAAGAATTGAAGGTCATGTCAGTTAAAAATATCAAACGACTTATGGATGGTGAACAACCTGCCCCTATGTCAATTTCTGAATCTGAGTGCAATGAAGAAAATATTGTTAAAAATTCTGAAAAGGAAGTCGATGTTAAAGAAATAGAATATGTGAAACAAATAGCAGATTCTACGTGTGATAAAGAGGTAATCTATCTTTTCGCATATTTTAATTTCAGCTTAAACAAAGAACTACATATTAGTACGTATATAGTTGTATGAAGAAAATATCAATTATACTCTTAATTTCAGATGGATGTTTCTGAAAAAGAAACATCAGAAAGTCGTATTCTTTTCCCATCCATTGTAGTGGATACTATCAATAATAAATCAATATTTGCAACTGAAGACAATACCGGTGATTCCAAAACTGACTCAAACCCTACCGATATAAACTCATCTACTCAATCTTTGAATAAATCGGAAATTGATTCCCCATCCATGAGTCAGTCTGTCGCAGGAGAGGTAAAAATAGAATAATTATGTATTATCAATTTATTTTATGGAATTTGTCGAGACTAGATACCTTTGGAAGAGCATGAAATGTTATTTCAAATTCTTCTTTTTCCGTTCTCTAACCGCTCGCTTTTTCTTTCTTGGTTCCCTCGTTCAAAGTTCTAAAATCTTACAACCGAAAATAGATCCAGATGTATTTTATCAACTCTTTATTCTAGATACCTTTAGTTGATGAAGAAGCCTCAAAAATTCCCACAATTAAATTATCAAGCAATCACGACATTCCTTCTTTATTGGATACGACTGAGAAATCTGGTCATAAGGATCATTGTCAAGCCGTTCAATTTAAAATCAAGCAAGGTCATATGAAAACTAGGCACGTTTCACCATTCTCCGGGGATAATAAATCAGAAACTGGTTCATCACCTCTTAAAGAAAAGTCTCCGAATCCTCCAGCTCAAGTAATACATAGTTTGGCTGAGTTATGTCTTTAAATAATAAGTTAGGAATTATCAATCGGACTAAATGTTTACAAAGTGTCATACCAAATTTAGCATAACTGTTTTGTGATAGCAATGTTTAGATAAAGCGCTCCACAACTGCTTCGCTTAGAACATGAATGAATCTTATTTTTATCATTTAGGTAACTACAGAATCGTCAGATGATCTGGAAACATTAGAATTGGAGTTGAGAGCTCGCGCCATTCGATCACTTTTGAAGTCTCAAATGAAACTGCCCAATTGAATATTTTATCAGTTGTGTCTGTACATAAATTGTTTTTTTTTGTAATAATATGTTTTAATTAAAATGTAATTTTCAATAAATATTCGTTCTATTTTACATGTAATAAATAATGAAGAGTATTTTTAGATGGACGTACATATTTAGAGTTTATTATAATAAATAAAGCGTCTTAAGCTTTAAATCTATAACCCATCCAGTTTTCCAATTTGGAATATTCGAGAACAATGTATAGCTAATGAAATAAACCATTTTGACATGTTAATTCTTAGCAATTCTGATTCGAATAATGAACACTATACAATTTATCTTTAAAAAGAATTTATTTTTATCCTATAAAGAATTATAAATATAAGTTTGAATTTAAAATAAATCTAAAGGAATGTCATCATATTCATTTGATAGGTCGAATGGTACAACAAATGATAAGCAGCACATAAAAATCAAACCAAAGATACAACTTTTCCAATTAAAAATTACTAGATAAATAGCACAATATCCTGAAAGTGTAATGGCTACTACACCCGCCAGGAATAGCACTGCAAGTATCATTATTGACAGTAGTATACTAAAATAAAATTCCAATGCTTTAAATGTATGGCTGTAACTGCGTCTTGATAAATTAAATAAAAAATTATAAAATGTTATTTCGAAGTGGTGTAAGTTTTGTAAAATTATGTTCATTTTAGATTGTTCCATTTTATAGATATCCGTCATTTTAAACTGATGGAATGTTATTGTAAATAATATGTATAAGTAAACACGTCTCCTCAATTCCTCTTGTTGGATGGTTTGGACATTCACTGTGAGTAATAAAAGACTAAGTAATCATTTTTTAATTGATATGCATGTGCATATTAAGAGTGCATTTAAGTTATCTGAGATAATCCATTGATATAAGGGTTAGAATTCCTATGTATACTGCTGGGTTGTTTAGAAAGAAAAAGTCCTACAAGTTTCCATCAGACATTAAAGTGAATTCTAGAAATGTTTTTTACCAATAAAATCTATAACTAAGTGAGCGAGCATTATTTAGTATGTATCAATGTTTTTATTGCAAATTAATGAACCATATATAAGCTACTGAAGCTGAAATTTCCATGCTTTATAGAAAATGCTCGGACCGATAAAGTGACCCTCCAATTCTATGGAATTTTATCTATTTTGTTAATACGTCCTTAGATTATTATTACAGAGATTCATGGTAGGGCCTTTTTAAACAATAGGACTGTTAAGTGACCCTCCAATTCTATGGAAATTTAGACTTCCCTTAGATACTACATAATCTCTGTAT
>JAYMFX010225017.1:0-22600 GCA_036784945.1 Monocelis spectator | reverse complement strand
TATTCTGACAGTATTAAGAATGGATATTCTGACAGTATTAAGAAGTGATACTCTGACAGTATTGAGAAGTGGTATTCTGACAGTATTAAGAATGGATATTCTGACAGTATTAAGAAGTGATACTCTGACAGTATTGAGAAGTGGTATTCTGACAGTATTAAGAAGTGATACTCTGACAGTATTGAGAAGTGATATTCTGACAGTATTAAGAAGTGATATTCTGACAGTATTGAGAAGTTGTATCCTGACAGTATTAAGAAGTGGTATTCTGACAGTATTAAGAAGTGATATTCTGACAGTATTAAGAAGTGATATTCTGACAGTATTAAGAAGTGGTATCCTGACAGTATTAAGAAGTGATATTCTGACAGTATTGAGAAGTGGTATTCTGACAGTATTGAGAAGTGATATTCTGATAGTATTAAGAAGTGATATCCTGAGTGGAAGAACTATAGAGTAAGATATACAATATATATTTTTACTAATAAACCGACAACAATGAATTTAAAGTTAAAAACAATTGACACTATACTTTACCTGACATAAATTGCTGAAAACCTCTGCTATTATCATTTCCGGGTGGACCATATCCATTACAATTATTGAAAGTCATCGCAGCTTCGAATGGATTACCAGCATTAAAAGATGGCGAATTACAAGCCATCATTGGATTGGAAGTTGGATCGGAATTCACATCCCCAATGAATGCCTGCCCCTGATTAAAAGTAGGCAAAGTTGATAGAGTTGACATAACTTGCCGATTGAAAGACTGTTTATAAGAATTCTGGAGTAGATTAGGTACGATATAAGCGGGATTCGGCAATGGACAATCTAATGGAACACAAATGCCTTCTATCGGATAGCCCGGCGATATAAACAAACTGCGTGGTAGGGAATGGTCGTTGCGATCCATTTCAATTTAATTATTATCTAATTATTAATAATACAAGTTGTTGATTAATGATCATTGACAGAATTTTTAAAAAAAAACCATTCATTAAAACATCAGATTGAAAATTACATAACTCACTATAACTAATAGTAAATATAAATTGTGACAGAAGCAAAAACTTTGACAATAGAGAACTCAGACAAATCTGTGTCCATATACTTTGAGTATACATATATCAAGAAGAATATCACCACAACAAAATGGCTTTCAAGAAAGAAATCACATCAAGTTTCCTCCATATGTGGAAGGAGCCATGATGAAGAAGTCAGACAACTTTGTTAAACTAAACAATCAAAATACCCTTTGGAGATGTATTAGTGGTCAAATTGTATGAGCTATGCAATTTTCACTTAAAATAATAAAACAGAACGAAACATTTACATCCCGGCCTTTACCTGCTAACTAACATTACATTAAATAGGCACCAGTAAATCTACTGTATCCAGATATGAAAATAAAGCCAAGAAGATACAACATGCATGCTTCACCTCTTTCTTCTTCCGTTTTTTCTTTTTCTTCTTTGAGGCAGCTGGTTGTTGATGATCATTTTCACCGGTCGTACAGATATCCTGATCTTCCAATTGTTCAGTGGCAGCAGATATAGTTACTGCATTGGCTAGCATTTCATCCAGTGTGGTCGCATCATTAAGATTCTTGGACTGTTCCCCCAAATCAATATTTTCATCTGACATCATTCTTATATACAAACACACCAATAGCAGGAAATGTAAAATGAACAAGAATACAGGACTCGCATGGAGTTCATTATCATCACCAGCTGCTGAAGTAACACAGCTATCATTCAATATGTGTAGGGTAGAATAAGAAATATGTAGTTACCACACCAATCAGGCAAACTTTAGCCAATAGCCTCTACCTACACTCGACTATCGAGATAAATATGATTGGATGACCACAATCAATATCAGGTTAATCAATAGCCTCTTTCTACACTCGACTATCGAGATAAATATGATTGGATGACCACAATCTCAGGTTAACCAATAGCCTCTTCCTACACTCGATTAACGACAAGTTTATGAATAAAAAATCATGACTATATTATTACTTGATCTGTAATTTTATTAAGAGAAATATTCAACCACATAGAACTAAAAGCATATGTTTGTATGCAATAATTATTTAAAAGAATGAATTTATATGAAGGTAAGTATATTAAATATGAAAATTATATCAATATATGTACATATATTTAAGAGACATGATTTGGGTATTTGACTAAAGAGTCCCTAATCAACAAAAGATTTCTACTATTTTGCTGTTGAAAATAACTCAAAGAAAACTTACATAAAAGCTCAATGTAAAAACTAGAATAAGAATAATTAAATTTTCAACAACATTGGCTCAACAAGAGATAACGCTTTCTCCGAAGATTCCAATAACTCGACAAGTTTCAGTGCAAATTCCGCGGCAGTCCCGGGACCTCTGCTGGTGACCAACTTGCCATCTACTTCCACTCTATTATGAGTGTATGTGTAGCCTGAAGTGAATTTATTTGACAGAAAATATTAAATAATTAATAATTATGCGAAATCAGAAGTCAAAATTAAACTATAACTAATTAACTATTGATTCAAAAATTCAAATGAATCTCCAGAATAAAGTAAAGTATGATTATAAGTTGAGTCTATAACTCAATGACATAAACATATTCAAGATTTAATTTCAACATACTATCATTGAGTTGGGTTTCCACCGCGGGATAGGAGGTGAGTTTCTTTCCGATACCAATTTTATGAGCTTTTAAGGCAATTGGAGCTAGAAAAGGAAAAAACATCATACAAAAGATTGGATTAACACAATTAACATACTTAGTAACACAATTTTAATCCTGCATTTATGACATGGAATACTGATAATGTATCAATGTGACACAGATATCTGTTATAGAATTTCCTATATAGTTACCAGCGCATATTGCAGCAACAATCTTTCCAGATTCTTCATGCTTTTTCAATATTCTGCCTACCATTTCAGACTAGAATAAAAAGCGCACACAATAGATATTACATACATAGATTAATACTTATTTTTTAAACTTGCAGGTGAAGTTAATGCAAAAATGATTATTTTATACCTTATTCTAATTATTAAAATATATTTATTAAACTGATTTACTGTAGAGAGAGTTCTGGCTCCACCCATTCCACCAGGCAGTATAACAGCATCAAAAGTTTCCTCACTGACATCTGCCAGAGCTTTGTGAGGCTGAATGACTACTTGTCTACTGCATAACACTGGCTTATCACTAGAGATACCAGCAATAGTGACACTCACCTAAATTGACATGAGGGTTAAAAGGTTATAAAAATGAAAATTCTCATCCAGGTAACTTATCTATACAAGATTTTATATTTTAGTGTTTTAAGCATTTATACAGGTTTGAGAGTTCTATGCATATATTTTCCTAGTTTTATACCAAATACTAAGACTAAGAAATGTTACCATTTATTAGAAAATAAGAATGTTTAAAACTTTGTTGTCAATTATATATTTATGATTTTTTAAATTTGTAGTCCACTGCCTTTGTCTTGTGGAAGACAACAAATGATTTTAATTATTATTTTTACTTAGTCATAATTCATTATGATTTCTTTAACTCATATTATTGTTATTAGATTTTGTAATTCTATATTTTATTAGACTTGTCATCATTTGGGTTTTAATTCATATGCAATGTTTAAGACCAAATAAATGTATGTATATGTTGGCAAACAAGCATTGATATGACTAAGTATTGACATAGTTGAACCAGTCATTTATATCTTCTGGTTGCCCATATAAATAGAATTGATGAGGAAGCAGTAGTTTTGAAAATATTCCATAAATTTTGTAAATGGTTTTAAACTGGTCAGCCTGATTAGGAACCATATGTTAATCGGGCAAACCAGTTCAGAAATTTGTAAGGTTCCTATTGGGTCGACTACAATAATACCAAGTTATGGATTAATTGATCATACATGGGAATGCTTTCAAGAAAAAAAGGAAAGTGTTCATGGAGCCCAACTAATAGGTGCCACGCCATGGCTATGTGGTAGCCTAGCTATGGGGTACCTATTAGTCAATTTTTTCACTTTGAAAAAAAAGGAGAATTACCATCTATGATTGATGAGTACTTTAGATTTAAAATAAAGTTATAGAAACTATCAATTTGATAATCTCAATACATATAAAAATTCAGGGTATTTTATAAATAAAACATTATTAATAGAAAATATGCATCATGCTTGGATATTAGTAAATTTGAAGTGCTGATTTATAACTTGACATTTTATTTGCAGTGTAATAGTAAAAATAAAATGTCATTGTCTATAAACATTGATGGTAAATATGACATTTAATTTTAACTATTACACTGCAAGTAAAATGTCAAGTTACACAAAATAAATCTGTGTAACTTGACACTGATAGACGCAATTGTCAATATGGGTTGATATTTTAATTTTTAGTCCCTAAGGCTAAGTGTACCTTTTATCAATTTGCAGTGAAAGTGAAAAACCTACACTCATTGTATAATGAATGTTTCCCTCATATGTAAAATATAATGTGAAGCTATCAGAGCTATTTCTGACATAGGAAAAATGAGATTTAGATTTATTTCCATAATATAATTATAATAAAACTTTGAATCACAAAAACAATTATCAATTTAGCATGCATATGCAATAATATGCTACACAAAAATATTTAAAATTACTCCGCCTCGGACTAAAATATCAGCAGTTACAACTGTTTCCATTTCTTCAGCACCTTCAGCTAAAAAAATTAAAGCAGTCGGCATAATTGTTGCACAAATGACAGAAATTCCAGATAAAAATTTACAGAAATAATTTAAATTATAACTTTAGTAACCAAATGGAACAGTCAAACAAATTTTCTCTATTTATAAAAATTTCATTTAATTGGTTTTAAAACAGCTTGTTTATTTTTCATAGTAAGTTATTTCTTTTAAAATATAAAGGCATATAGTTTTAAGTCATATAATATATAAATAATTGAAATTATTATTATAACTTGATACTGTAAACAATTAGCAAATTAAACAACTGTATATATTGATTGTTAAATATTGTTTTATGACAATATTCCATACTAATTACTATGACATCGGTAATAAGTTTGGATTCAAAAATAAATCAATTAGAATATTACATCTAAATCGATTAATTGTAAGTTATTTAAATTTCCCAAAAATCTTAGTAAAAAATACAAATGTATCTTATTTCTTTGTCAAATACATCAATGCACACTATTAGCATTTTTATCAAAAAAATCCTTTTAAGCTTAGAAATAATTTCTGTGATTATTTTTTGTTAATAAAACCTCATTATTTTGCTTGATAACCGTATATTTCTAATTATTCAAAATAATCATTTAATCCATTTTTTGGCAAGCATGCAAATAGTCTATATGTTTTATAAAAGATAACTAAATATATGCTATAAAAATGTAAAAGCATGTATGTGTTTGACTTTTGAAAAATTGTTTAGTCATTGATTCCTGAACTAAATTTGGCATACATGTTGTTTTTTCTAATGTAAATGCAATAATAATTTTAACTAAAACACAAACACTAATATTGTTAAATCATATGCTTTAAAAAGCCATTTCATATTGACTATTAAAACATTTATATTGACAAAAATATATTCTTAGGTGAAACAAACAAGAATAATTGAATTGAGTTAAACTATTCTATAATAAAGGAGATAGAGGCCAAATTATAATTATTGGATAATAAAGAATAAAAGCACAATTCTGTAGAATATATAAAATGTAAAACTTTTTCAGTTCAACTGCCTAATCATGAAATTATGTACAGATAGAGTAAGATATAAGCACTATATAGGATATTAAACATAATTTCATGATTAGGCAGATGTACTGCAAAAATTTGAATGATATATTCTAAATCAGTGTGCTTTTATTTAATATTATCCATATTCTATAATAAGTTTTCCAAATGATTAAGATGACCATATAGCCTTCAGAAAAGCTGTTAATATCATCATAAGCAACCAATTGGTCTATATGAAACATTGAACCAAGTGGAACATAATATTGAATCATTACCAGTAAAATTTTAGCATGACTAGGATACATCAATAAGTGCACTTCATACCATCAAAATATACCAAATATTATAAAAGGATACTAAAAGTACAATGTCTGGAAGAAGCCCAACAAACACATACATTGCAGACAAAGTTTCTGTTTACTCATAACTTCATTCTCAGAATTAAGGGATAAAAAGACTAAATATTAATTAACAGAGATTGTTACACCTGTTGACAATCTGTAGTATGGTAGTAAATGGAATGTACCCAATACATTATTACTGTGTGATTGTCAGAGATAAGCTGGTGGAAATCACCTTGACAATTGTTTTAACATTGTTTCCTGAGGATTGGATAGAAAATTATACAAAACATTTGCACACTGATAATTAGAATAATTTTAAAGATTAATATGTCAAAAACATTACAAATAACATTTCTGACCTGATTCAAAATACATGATTCTTGGAATATTGATACAATTTAGATCTTTCTCAAAATCTTCTACACTATTCAGTTTAGCTGATTAAGCAATTCCTGTGTTACATTTTGATTTATCTACAATATTATATTTTAGATGACATCTAATGTTGAACTACATATCAAGGAGTCAGATGAAATTATTGAAGATTCAAATGTTGATATCCATAAACAGAGACCTAGAACTCCCAACACCCCCTATTCATATATGAATGAAAAACAAATTGAAAACCTTAAAAAAGTATGGTTTACCAAACTGTGTTAGTATTTATAATTAACACCAAATATTTTAAATATGTCATCATATGAACATTTATTTTGATTGACATTGATTTATTATCATTAAAATCTGTCAGAGCAAAGATTGGTCAATTACATCAAATCAACTTAAATTGATGTAGTTTAAAAGACAATGAAAGCATTCATGTCTATTTTACGAATTTATACTTATACCTACATTTAAATTATGTCATGAAATTTCTACATTTTATTAAATTTTAGAGTGCTCATCCTTTTTTTCATAAATCTGAATCTGGTAACTCAAGCAGTGAATCAAACCAAGGGTCTGGAAAGCATTATATGAATAGATATGGTCATGTCACTCCTTTCGGTTTGGTAAGAACTAACTCAACTAATGATTATTGCTATATCGATGAGCAGTTAGCCACTCCAATAAGGGAAGGATATGATCGGTCAAGAAGGGGTGCTTTTTTCCCTTGGAAATTAAAAGCAGAAGGTAAAATTTCGATTATTTTCATAACGAGATAAAATAGGTACTTAATAAAAATTGAATTATCATTTAATAAATAAAGTTCATAAAATGTTTCAAACAATTCTCAAAAATTATTTTTAAGAACAAAGTTTTATTCAAAAACATTACTTTAGGAAAGCCTAAAGAAATAGTTTCGAATGCACACACAGAAAGCTTTCAAGTCGATGTTGAGAATGCAAGACATCCTACAAATCGCCCTGCTCAAATATCTATGCTATATGGCAGACCAGATGATGGCTATTATCTTGAAAAAAACCCTGGTAAGAACGTATAATTTAGTGAAGGCATAATTATAATAAATAATTGACGACATACATATAATCATTGCAGTCATCTGTGGGACGATACTGCAAGATCGACTTTACTTTAGCATGAATTTTCATGACAGTGAAATTATGAAATCTTTCTTTAAATCCGAATCAAATTTAGCACGAACTGTCATGAGAGTGAACTTAGAGCGTGACAGTTATCAAATAATTTAATACTTTCTTAAAATTTATTTCACACCACTATATAGAGGTTTTAGTTTCATTATTTAAGCATTTTGATCTTCATCTATGTTAATTGATATTTTAAACAAGCACAAACGATGCGACACATTGCAGATTCACACTCCAAGAATTTTATTCGCTCTAAAAGCTTTTATAACCATAATATAAATTTAGTCATAAATTATTAAATAAGCATTCATAAATAATATAATCATTACATAAACGTGTTTATACGTTTTTAAAGCTATTGTTTATCTTGCTATAGCACAAACAGATTATTTGAAATGTACAAAATTCATTTTTATACTTTATTCAGGACCAATATATGAGCAAAAACATCGCTTCGAGCATGCTTATCCTAAGCCAACAGCTCAATATTTACACGAGAGAGTTGTAGCGCAGGAGATTTGTTCTCATAAATTAAATGGGTATCCCTCAATAACAGAATATACTGATCGATATTTGAACCGCTGCATCACCAAACCTGGAAGTTCAGAAGTGTGAGTTCCCCATTGCATTTCATCTTAAAGTATAGGATCTAAATGTTCTTCAAGAAAAATCCCTATAAAGATCATCCCATAATCCATTTTAATATTTGGATCCAACAAGCTTATTATAGATATCTAGAATTGGCTGAAAGAGAGCGTCTTATTGATTTAAAGATTAGAAAATTCCTAATCGACAGATTCTTATATTTTGAGAACCAATCAAGTTATCGATCCTGACGTGACGTCACACTATTTCAGCGTATTAGAAAGATGATGCGTTTGTCATGATTGATATGATTAAATGATTTCTTTTTCAACTTCATATTTTAACAAATATTGTTTATACATTTGGATATCTGGGTAATTTATTTAAAGAGTTTTATATAGTCATCAAAGATTCAAGATAATAATTATTTGTTTCTTTTACAAACATGATAATTCCAAGAATGAACAGGTTGCGCAACATATAACTAAAAGGGATTTATTCGTCAATGCGATGCATTATTCATTCATTGGGTTATTTTATAATACTGTGTCTTTACACTTTGTTCACTATATGTTAAATGTTTAATTTATTTACACTTACCTTTTTATCTTCCAATTTTAGGTGTGTTTGTCCACCCTAAGTTTTATCTAACTTTGATTATGAAAAGGCTTTTCATGTTATGGCGTGTACATAGAATATGACTTGTTATTCATTTAATATGAAATCATGCACTACAAAATTATCTATTTGTTTCATACAATAATTCAAAATCTCTTTTTCTGAAATTTTAATATTTAATTATTTTATGAAAATTTTAGTTTTGATTTCCATAGACGAGAATTCCATTAACCGACACAGACCATTTGATATTTTTTATATCGTAACTGTATACAGTTGTGATCATGTCAATCAAAGATTTATAGAATATTTGTGAATAAAATTAATTAAAATACTATGACTTAGAATGAAAACACTACTTGTTCTGCATTTGCCGCAAGATTAAAAGCTAGCTTATGCCAAAATTGAGTCAGAAAAACTTTTCATCAAAGAATGGCATTTTATGGCATGCCATTCAATATATATATCAGCTGGCTAGCTAATACAGCCGCATTCCGCGATCTGCATTTTGGTATTCACGAAAGCATTCTGAGTTTTCAAAAGATAAACTATAAAATCGGTAACTATGTAAATAACTACGTCAATTTACGTATATGCATAAATGTCTCTGTAAATTCAACCTTTTTTTATTAAATCGAAAAAGCTAAAAAAGTTAATTGAAGAAATGATGTTTATTATAAATTAGAATTAATTATTTGAAGCATGTTAGAGTTAATACGCAAATGAAAAAAGATAATATGCCGATAAGGTATTTTTTAGGCCACAATAAAAAAAACTATAGTTTAGAAATTTTCTTTGTCTATACTTTAAATCTGATTTCAGTGTCTTAGGGACGAATTCTAGTTTAACTTCAAGAACGAAATAGCTCAAGTTTTACTTGAAAAATTTAATTTCTCTACTTTTGCATCATATATCAAAACTTCAAATCATAGAGTTTATGCTTCAAGTCATTTAACTCACATTAAAACTTTGAAAAATAATATGTTTTGTAGTTGTTTGTTTTAATACATAAATTATATCACCATTAATAATAATTTAAATTTTGTCAATATTTTAGGTATGCTGTAAACATTTTGTTACAAGTAAGTCATCCAGTTTAGATCTAGTAATTATTATATTAGTTTATAGGTCCTTATTTATTTTTTTTTAGTGCTCTCTATTCTAATAAAATTACATGCCATGTAAATGTGAACTGAAATTAAAAATTATATTTTACATCAAAATGAAAAAAATTCTTGAAGCCTTTTCCATCACTAGAGGTAAACATACTGCATTCCAAATTCCATTCCAAATCTTTCAAATTGTATTTTATTTGGTTAATAATCATTGTCAAAACATCTATAAGTAATGAAATTTAGGTTCACATATGCTATTTAACATACTAGTATATAAATATACTTATTGACAATTTTAATCAGCCTGACCTGTGAATACTTATGCCAAGCTGGAATATTCATCAGAACTATGTAGGACATTTCTCATCCTAGACAGCTATGCAAGGACACTTTTTCAATGCATTGTTCCACAAGGACCAAGCTTTATTTTTCTGAGTTTACACTCCAGGTGCACTTCCGGATGCACTCCAGGTCAAAAGTATCATTAGGGCATTAAATTAGGGTAAAGGCTACCTAATATTTATTCTAATATAGGTAATGTTAATGAATGCCTTAAGATTTCTAATTATAAAGTTTGTTACATACATACCATTATGAGCCAAAATAACTTTACAATAGGGACAACTGCACTCCGAATATATCCAGATTAATTGATAGAAAATGAAATGTGGCACAAGGATTCCAGCTTGGAACTTACTTAAAATGCAAGGTAGCATTCAGGCTAAAGAACACTATGGTTTCCTGGTTCAACTAATTTGCTGTCAGTCAAGCTAGAGAAATTACTATAATTGGTTCATGGTTGCAGTGACAGAAAAATATCTACTTTGATATATTTACATATACCACAGCATAGTCTTAGCATACAAACAACAGTACTGAGTTAAAAAAATCAATATTCTTCCTATGCTTTCACAATAAAGCATCCATATCTGGCAAAGCCATATTATTGATTGCATTTATTTCTAATCAGAAAAATAACAATTTTATAGACACAATGATTGACATTAGTTGAAGCCCATATAGTCTTACTTTGGTTAAACAGTGTTTTAAAAAACAATTTGGAGCATGAGATAGAATTATAAGCTAATGTTATTCACAATAAGACATTTCTTTGCTTAACTGAAGTTTTGATGGTATTATTTGTCTATCAAAGTCAGACTGATTTGATAGTTTGGCAGAATAATTATTCTTAATAATTGTTATTAAGTTTAACTTGCTGTTCACTATGATTTAACATTTTTAAATTTCAGTGCATTTAGTAATTAGAAAATATCTTAATAATCTATCTATATTATATACTTACTCATTTAACATAATTTATTTGTTATTCTTCTCATATAATCTAATTACAGTAAAACCAGCTTCTTTTGTATTGGTTCTCCAAATCAACTTATTAATAAGCAAATAGAATATATAAATGCAATAGATAGCAAATTTTGCCTATGCTTAGAATTATCTTGGCAATCAGCAAGTTCAACTATATATCTAAATTTACCAAAATAAAGGTAATAGTTTGACTTGATTTAGATTAACAATATAATATGACATCTATTTATTCTTGTTTTGAAACTTAATTGACCATAAAAGTAACCCTCATTTAATATGCCCTCCAATATGACCCTATTTCTGTAATAATATTAGATATGTCTAAGTGCATATTAACTAATTTTATGGGGTAGCGTAATCTCTACAGTGCTATACAATATTTCATTTACTGAGAGTACATAGCTGGGATTTGAACTCTCAACCCCTGGATTGGTGGTCAAGTGTTCTAACCAACCAGCCAGTACTCTATGTAAAAGGCGCTGGCTGGATATTATATCGCATTGTATGGAGATTATATTACCTTACAAAATATCTTGATAATTGCAGTGGCGCACTTTATTGAATGTGAATGAAATTAACAAACTAATCAAAAATCCATCATTTAAGAGTAAATTTGATTTTTACAGATATGGATGCAAGGAGAATGAGAAAGGCTCTCTTTAGGAGAACCATTGATTACAATACATCAGTATTAAATCATCTCAACAATTGCCTTTGGAAGAAAGATTTTCGAGATGATTGGGCACTACAAACTGATTATCTTTATCAAGCTCAAGTAAACAATAGATTTTTTATCAGTATTATGTAGGTATACATTGTATGTCTACTATCTATAAATTGATTTTAGCTTGCACCACCGATTGGTATTGACAATCCTATAAATTGTGTCACAACTAAGCATGTACGGACATCAACAAATAAAAACAAGTGTCCCATCTATTGTGTTTGTGTGAGTATTTCAATGTATATTGACATTTATAGTATAAACTTATAGCAGTTTGTTTGCTATGGCTTCAATATCATAGAAAGTAAAAATTATATGGGTTCTATTATAGTGGACGCCTGAAGGACGACGATTGATAACTGGTGCTTTTAGTGGGGAATTTACTCTGTGGAATGGTTTAACCTTCAACTTTGAAACAATATTGCAGGTAATTGTTGTCTAGATTTTTAAAATTATCTTTGGTCTAAAAAAGCTACATCGTTGATACATTTAATAAAAGAAATTGTTGAAAATAATTCCATTAATTCAGATTATTTCTCTTCTCTAGGCTCATGAAAGTCAAATTCGTTGCATGAAATGGTCGTACAATGAAGATTGGTTGCTTACGGCAGATCACGCCGGTTATGTTAAATATTGGCAAGCTAATATGAATAATGTCGAAATGTTTCAAGCTCATAAGGAGCCTATCCGTGGCGTCAGGTACTTGTGAATGTATTCTTTAGTTTCAGCATTATTGCTCTAGTAAACATAATAAGTCATGTATATTACCTATATTTTTTAAGATCTCCTTCAATTTCATTGTCGTTTTTTCATTAAGGCTGTCCTCTTGATTCGTGTCTTGGTGGTGCCTAGAACTAATTGACCTTACATCAATTAAGCTCTGTAATTTTGATACTTAAACTAAATAAATATACTTCCACTAACTACCAAAATAAAATAAAACAATAAAATACAATTGGTGCATTTTGTGTGTTTCAAAACCTGACCATTCATATCATAAATCATCTCTGGCGTTTAAAAACATAGAACTTGAAATTTTGCTTTACACAATATTCGAGTTAATATTCGTTATTTATAATCTTGAATTTTATCGTTATATTCGCTTAAGTTTAAAAAACAAATTCTGGCGATGGAAAGACCTTATGTTGATCCCTCCGCGATACAACATTTCATTGAAGTATATACGCGAAATACGATGTACAGTATCTTTATAGACCCATGGAATAATTACTACAAGGAGAATGTTGCGTGAGGATATAAAATAAATGTTATTTGACACATTCTAATTGTTCTCAGTCATGAAGTAATACATGAAAATGTGACAGTAGCCGATAATCAAGAGTATGACAAACGAGTAGCTTCATCGAGACACTCGTTTTTGTTTTTGAATGCAAAAAATTGTTATTTTCATCAATCCCATCCATATCTGTATAACTGCTAAAATTATCAAAATATTGTGTTTTCGGTTTAAACTATTATTATTTCTTATTTATTAAACTGTGCTTTAGCAAAACCTTTATACTTTATTCTTAATACTAACAGTCTCAAACAAAAGGTAACATTTATTATTTTTGCAAAGCCTGTAATAAGTTAATACTACATTAATTATAAAAACTATCTAATATTTCTTAAAATTTGTATACATAGTGAATTAGATTGCACTGAAGTATCTAAACGAAATGTCGGCTTTGAAACACACAGATGCGTATTATTGATTTAGGTATATATATATACAATATATATATGTATCATTATTTTTTCATTAACCCTTTGTCTTTCAAGTTTGATTTTTTTATTGATTATTAAGATGTATATGTTTTTATCTGCAGTGAATTTTAATAAAATTATTTGATCCATTTAAAGATTCTTTACTATTTTGATATGATTGAGTATCATGTGATAAAAACATTATGTCGATTATGGAACTCTCATAAATGCTTATCAGATACAAAATGCTTAAATAAATTCTTTGATAATAGGAGTTTTTATGGTTTCTAGGTTTTTTTTATCACTACCATATTAATTTTCCGCTCTTTCATTTTCTCGGCTTCATTGTTACTATCCTATGTATTTAGGTCTAAAACAAACCGGATTGAACGAATTTCATTACAGATTTATGCAGTGGAATTTCATAGAAACGTTTTTAATCTCGACATAACGAATTGCTAAATAGTGATCTATAAATTTATTTTTACATTTTACATTACATTTACAAATTGAGGTCTCAATGTTTGAGACACTCCCATTTAGTGTCTCTCTCCCCTGTCTTTGAGTCATCAATGAAGTCATTTTGAATAATTATAAAAGATATTGGATTAAAACTGTTAGCTAAGCCTATAAAACTTTGGTTTCATAGTTAAAATGATTTAAATATTATTTTGAAAATGCTTTTATAATTACTTAATCTAAATATATATATATATCAATGTCAATTGTGAAACGTACATTTTAACAATCTTACAGAAGAGATTTTCCCCCAAAATTTAATTCGGTAAAAAAAATTATAAAACTTACAAGCAAAATTCTGATTAGGATTAAGACATTTGAAATCATATACTACTAACATTAATATCAGACGATATAACCCATCTTTATTTTATTAATTTATCAATTTTCTTTGTGTGCATTATCTGTAGTAAGTACACAATTTATTTTCTATACCAATCAATAACTTGAATCTTAAGAGAACTATCTTTTTGGACTGTGAGTCTCATTTTAAGCCATGGTGTAAACTGAAATTTCATAAATATGGATATTAACATCCAAATGAATTAAAATTGATATTCTAACGGTGACATTCCTGTTTTAACTTACTTTGTGCTTGTTTACTTATAGTAGGTTATAGCCATAGAGATGTAAACGAATACAAGGTGATCTATAGAGTGCTGATCTCATTCTCATTGAGGGGATAATTAGAAACATGGCAGCTGCAAGCAGGCGAAGGGTTAATCTCGAGTTTCATTCGTGATTAGAAGTCAGACATTACTTCTTAGCGAATCACAGTTGAGTATTCGTTGATGATTTGGCTGCATAATTTGATTTTCAATTTGTCTCCACAATCTCATTCAGACTGCCACTCTATATTCACATAATAACTGGATTACATCTCTATGGTTATAGCTAAACTAGTATTTTTTTAACCAATATGACCTACTTAAATGAAACAGCCATAGTTATGAGTTATTTGCTGATAATTCATTTCTCTTTATTATTTTATTTTTTAATAAAATGCTAACAAAATATATCAGTCTGGTGTGAATTTCTCTCGATAATAAATCACTCGAGTAATTGTTGTAAAAATGACAAAAGTTAATTTATTCATTTATTCTATATATCAGCTTCTCACCATCAGATGATAAGTTCGTGTCTTGCAGCGATGACTCCACGGTTCGCATTTGGGATTTTTACACGTGTGCTGAGGAGCGTGTATTGAGAGGTAAGTTAGTATTTAGAAGTTTACTTAATGCATAAGCTAGATATCTGTTTCGTTTTTCACGAGAAAATCGAGTCCATTTAGGTGATAAATATTTGTTTATATATGGTTACCCATAGAGACGTTTATTTGTAATTATGAAATTTAAAGGTCACGGCGCGGATGTACGTTGTGTTGCTTGGCACCCGCACAAGTCGCTTATTATATCTGGCAGTAAGGACGCGCAACAGCCAATCAAATTGTGGGAGCCTAAAACTGGCGAATCCATCGCCACGCTGTATGTCATTTATTGACTGTCATAGATATAGAGAATATGATTGGATTAGGGAATAATGAATTGTGGTTAATAATTAATTTTAGATACGTTCATAAGAACACTTGTACCGACGTTATGTGGAATAAAAATGGGAATTTCTTTTTGACTGCCTCTCGAGATCATCTGATTAAATTGTTCGATATTCGTCAATTAAAGACGGATGTTCAGACATTCCGCGGTCACAAGCGAGACGTAATGAGAGTCGCGTGGCACCCGATTTACGAGAGCTTATTCGTCAGTGGTAGCGCCGATGGGGCAATCATGTACTGGCTGGTTGGGTAAATTTCATCTCTATTTACATAAATCTGTTTATTAAAAATCCTTCATAATATCGATTATTCTTTTGTTGACGGATTGGCTGATTGATTTGTTAACTCATTAGACAACATTGATTGTGCTCATTCTTGAATACAAGTTTGCTTGCATTACAGACTGCAAATATATAGGGTTAATTGAAAATCTGTTTGACTTTTTCATTATATATTGCACCATCTATGTAACTACATATTACAGAAGTGACATTGAAGTTGGTTCGGTGGATGACGCTCACGAAAATATGATTTGGAGTTTAGCCTGGCATCCCATGGGCCATATTCTAGTGTCCGGTGCGAATGATTTTGCCACGTGAGTTGATCGATATATTAGGAGAGACAGTTTACAATCCATTGGGTTTGTATTTTAATAGATGATTGGTGGATTTCCCTTAGCTATTCGATTTAACCAAGACAGAGTCAGTCACAGAATTCACAGTCACTTGAGTCATCGATTCATGTTATGATCTTGAATTTATCATCTTAATACTCTTGATACATTCTACTATTCTTGATCTACTTTAGTAAATTTTGGACTCGTAATCGGCCTGGTGATATACTGAAGGAGTCATCGAGTACTGGCGGCACTGGTCTAAATCGATCTACAACAAATGTGGACGAGGAACAACCGCAGATAACTGCGGACAATATAATCGACTTGGATAACGAAGAGAATGACAATTTCGTGAATACCAGTGAGGATCAAGAGGAAGCTCTATTGGAGGAGCATTCCACTTTGCTGACCATTCCTGGCTTATTGGAAGGTGCTGTACAAAATCTGAATGAAGAGGACGAGTCTCAAGATAAAGATAAAGCCAAAGGTCATGCCTCTAAATCCATTCCAAAACAGTTCGCGCAGAATTGGGCCAGCGCGAAATTGGCTATGCCATCTATGGGCCCACCTCGGCATCGCATGCCAATGGGCGATAATATGTCGCCAATGAATCGAATGATGGGTCCGCCTCGGGGTCCTGACAGACCAACCATGCTTCCACCTGAAATGATGGCCATGCGAATGCGTGGACCAAGGCCGCCATTTCATGGTCACCCTGATATGCAGCCTCGTATGCAACGTATGCAAGATAATGAATTAATTAATTTCTGTAGTCCTATTTCGTTCAATTGAGTTCTGAGTCAGTCTCTTATTGACTGTTGGGTCCATCTACGCATTTGAGTATAATTATGTGTTGTTAAGTAGGTCATGATATTGATGTCAAGGTTATTTTCTTTTAAATCACTTAATGGCTCAACAGTTTATACTTATGACAACCAATTATTCAAGTTTGTTAGTGGACTCAGGGGTTAATCAAATGCAACTGGTTTAAGCTCTTATAATTCTAATATATGGATTGGTTTCTGTTACTGGAATGCATCAAATGTTTTAGATCATCGTTTTCCTTATAATCCGCCGGAACAAAATATTTCTCCGAATGGTTTCTCCCAAGAATCCTCTCAATCACAATCCAATGATGTAAACCAATCTAATCGTCACATGCGACCACCATTTGGTTCTAATTTCCCCGGTCGACCTCAATTTCACAATAATCGCGAAAGCCAGTCGAATCAATATCCTCACATGCAGCCACCCAACCCAAACGAGAATGCCGAAGAAGAAGTAGAAGAAGAAGACGAATATTCGGATGACTATCCCGACCATATGAAATCTGAAGCCGCCGATACGCCTCATTCCTTCCCTTATTCGGAGCAGCACGGCGCTCCTCGCCCACCCCATCCCATGAGCAGACCCAATTATCCTCCCAGATTTGCGCATAGACCTCCTCATAGCATGCACATGCGAGGTCCCAATATGCATCCGCGACATCGAGGACCGCCGCCACCCAATTATTCGGGAGAGTACCCTCCAAATGACCAAGGCCCGCCCATCGCCAAGCGTCCACGACCAGTCCTGTCTAATCGTGGCCCGCCTCCACCAGGCTGGAGAGGACCTCATCCGCGTGGACCTCCGTCGCATCAAATGCAGCGGCCGGGTCATTATCATCGAGGGCCACCGCCTGTGCGGCCCAGTTGGTCTTCTTAGTAGCCGCTGATTTTACTCCTCCTTTCATGGCATCGATGTGTGAACTATCTGGCATTTATCTAAATTCACAATCTTTGACTGTGTGCCTTTAAACTGTTGGACATTGTTGAGAATGTGTTGAATGAGAACTGAGATGAACCTTGTCAGACAAATGTCACATTCATTTGCGTTGTTGTTTTTAATTTCTGTAAAGATATATTCGATTATTTACTGTAAATATTTCGATTTGTCGAATACATGTTGAATTTTTTAATTAGCCCTTTCTTTTTATCTATTGTTAATTGAAAATTAATGTTCATTTGTGTATTTTATAAATAATTACTCTATACGATAAAACATTTCAGTTCTGCAATTTAATGTCCTAGAATTAGTTATTATTTCAGTATTCTAGTATTTAACCATTATTTTGTAGGCAATATTAAATATAGGCATAATGTAATAGCCTAGCGTAAATCTGTTAATAAAGGAATGTTGATTATTTAGCTCCAATAATAACAAATCTCACCTTGAATATTCTGTTGGCAAATTAACAAATACTCAACTGTAATACTTTGTTAAGAAGTAAAATCTCCGAATTCAGTAGAAATGAAAAAAATATGAGAATTATTTTAAAAGCTGCGAGAATTAAACATGAGTTGAAAACATTGATGACGTAACAGTTAGTAATCTCTAGGAGATATGGTATGTAATTTCATCAATTATGAGTTGAGAATATTGATGACGTAACAGATACATAGTAATCTCTAGGAGATATGGTATGTAATTCCATCAATTATGAATCTTAAATAATTTGATAATAAATTTATTAATTTTTACTGTTTTAAAACATTTCAGTTTGTAAAAGATGTGTCTTTCTAAAATTAATAAAATATTGGGAATGATCACTAAAGACTCTTTCGATGCAGTTCTGTCAAAAGTGGTTCCATTTGCGATTGATCAAAATATCTTGAAATGTGAAATGTTAGTCGAAGAAGCTCATGCCAATAAACTCGGCACTCTACACGGTGGCTTGGTTGCCACTCTAGTTGACACCATTTCTACAATCGATCTCGTTCGCTGTGGACATTTACCCGGTGTGTCTATCAACATTAATGTACAGTGAGTGTTTATTCTTCTCCATTCTTCTCCAATTCCTTCTTAATGGAACTCCCGTTGTTAAGGTTATTTTTTATTTTAGATATTTTAGTTCAGTTCCTATCGGTCGCTCTATTTTAATAGAAAGTGAAATTGTCAAAGTTGGTAAACGCCTGGCTTTCTGTAATGTCAATATTCGCGATAAAGAAACCCTGAAAGTGTCCTATCAAGGACAGCACACGAAGTATATTGGCGATTGATTTTTGTGCTTTTGGATAGACACTGATTTTCCGCTGAATTCATATAGGAACAGCTCTGTTTCAGTTTAGTTAATTATTCTATTTGAGTAAATCTGTGTTGAGCAACATTATATTAGAACAGAGTTATGAATGTTGAAAGAATCTTTATAGAATTTAGTATTTACAATATTCCAATTGTGTTTGAATCATGTAAATTGAAAACACAAGGCTTTTATTATTTTCAAAATATAGTACACATTAATGACCGTTATATCGTGATTGAATCAACTTTTGATAACAACTATTGGACATCAAACGTTTTTGTGATATATTAGCCTTCTCTCTATACTGATGAACTAACTATGTTGTTTGCATTCTATAAATTTTATTGATTTGAAGAAAATATTCAATAAACTTATTTTCAATAAAATCTGTTATTTCTTCGTTTATTTTTTATAAAAGTTTCAGAGTTTTCATAATACCTACAAATAGTTTTAGAAACTGTGTTTTGTGTAAAAGATAATAAAAATATAATTGATCATATTTTTTGCACAAGTAGCTGGTGTATCAACAGTTGATACAAATCATATTTCCACCATAGAGATGTAATAATACAAGGTGATCTATAGAGTGGTGATCTGATTCTCCAGAGATATGTTAGTGATTCTCATTGAGGGGACAATTAGAAACATGGCAGCTGCAGGCAGGCGAGCTTAATCGCGAGTTTCATTCGTGATTAGAAGTCGGACATTACTTCTTAACGAATCACAGTTGAGTATTCGTGGATGATTTGGCTGCAGAATTTGATTTTAAACTTGTCTCTATGGTCTCCACAATCTCATTTAGACTGCCACTCTATAGGTATTACATCTCTATGATTTCCACAGGTAGCTGGTGTATCAACAGTTGATACAAATCATATTTCCAAATAAGTTAAGTAATACTTCTTTATATGTAGTAGGTAATGAATATTTGTTTAACTGACTGTATCATCACATTTTGTGATTTCTAAGTCTTAGGTTTCACCTAACTTTCATTAATTTTCTTTACACATTGCGGGTAGGCAATTTATCCGGACAATTTACACTTGAACACGAATTTTTCTGGATACGCGAGGTAATTATTTTTTGTTGTTTAATTATGGTCTGTTATTATAGTTGATGGAAGTGATCAAAGCGTTTCTTAAATCGCCACCGCCCGGCTTCTCCAACATAGTACGGTCGAAACTGACACCATTGTCTTTCTCTAATGATAAGAGCACTTATCGACTGGAGACTAATGCTGAATGTTTTGATAGAAATCGCTGTGTTCATGTTGGATTCATTGCCACAGCGATTGATACAATTCCTTTTTTACATACAATGGGACTAGGCTTCAAGGGTACCCTCCGTACCAACTGCTTAACTATTCAGTAAGTAATTTAGCCTAATATATTCTATGCTAAAATTAAAACAGATGGAAGGCAGTTTTCACGCAGAGACTGCCAAATATAATTATGGTACGTTATTCGACAAAATAATATCACTTCTAGCGTCTACGGTTATAGAGTAGGTATCTAAATTGTATGATATCATTCTTCTTGAGAATCTGATTCGCAAACTATAATAACAAATAAATTATGTATTCACTATTGGTTTCATTAATTTAACAAATCGTTCTCAAAATGTCCGTCTCCATCAATGAAAACATTCCTATAACGAATGGAGTGCCTCAAGGGTCTATATTGGGTGGGTCTATTTCATCTTATAGCCTTTTTCGACTTACAATATATTAGGTAGGTATAGGAAGTATACGAAGATGATACTTCAATTATCACTCATCTGATAAGTAAGATGTTTTGCATAGAGATGTAATGAATATAAGGTGATCTATATAGAGTGCTCATCTCATTCTCATTGAGGGGACAATTAGAAACATGGCAGCTGCAGGCAGGCGAGCTTAATCGCGAGTTTCATTCGTGATTAGAAGTCGGACATTACTTCTTAGCGAATCACAGTTGAGTATTCGTTGATGATTTGGCTGCAGAATTTTGATTTTCAATTTGTCTCCTCAATCTCATTTAGGCTACCACTCTATGTTCACTCATAATAACTGGATTACATCTCTATGGTTATATGTTATAATAAGTCTATATAAGCTATGTTAAATACATTTTCTGGTGCACTTTATGAAACTAAATGAGAGCGCCATTAGATGTTCATAGATGAAGATCTCCTAATCGAGAGATTCTTATATTTTGAGAGCCAATCAAATTAATGGGTGGATCATGACGTCATACTATTTTATTATATGTACATAATGTACAGTAGTTTGCCTTTACCATGGATACCGTACTATATGTTACCTTTATTTCAGATCGTTGGACACAGCTCCAGCTAACTCTCGTCTACTCGTGGTATGTACTACTTCGCTTGTTAATCAATATCGCTTTAATTTTGATGTGTTGGTGCGAGAGTATTCCACTAATCAATTGTTCTATAATGGAAAGGTTGACATAATTGCAATGTAATTTTGAAAATGCTTCTCTTATAGAAATAGATAATATTTATTTCTATGGCTTCTCTAACTATTATCTTAAAGCTATAATTAGCTCTGACGATTGTGAACTTTATTTCCTGCGTTTTAAAATAATCTACCAGGATTTAAACTACTGGAGATGTCGTGATACTGAATATATTATACGTATGGTTCATGAATCTATAGATGAAATATTTAAGAATTACTATGTGCATGATTTTCTGATAGTCGATAGTCGACTTGTTGTGTATATAGTGTTTGTATACCTATATTTTATATTAGTCATTTGTTATGCAATTTGTTAAAGTCAAAGATATTCGATTATTTATTTTATTTTTATTTTTATAACAATTTTATTATAAATAATTTATATACAATTTTTTGATTTGTGGACAAACTGAAAAAAATTAGATTTTACTATGACTTAACTACTGTAAAAAGGGTTAGTAGTATTTTTAAGTATTAGATTCGCCTTCGGTTTATAATATCTCTAATGACCTCAAAACCATGAATTATCTGTTATGATTTAGATATAAAAATTTGGAGGTTTATATTTTCCAAATATTGTACTTTGAGCATAAATATTATGTACTCATCTAAAACCCTAACCTTAGAAAATATAAACCTTATACAAGACATAAT
>JAYMFX010224995.1:0-10216 GCA_036784945.1 Monocelis spectator | reverse complement strand
TAGACATTATTATGAATTTTATATCATTAAAAAGCGCTCCTTTTATACTTTAATTTAGTAAAAGAATTATTAAAATTTGATATTGAGTTTCATCATCACTATGACATCTTGAACTTCACCAATTTATAATGGTGGAGATAGGATTTTCTGCCGCTTGGTAGGCACAAATCGATATCCAAATATCTACTAGCAAGAGTGGATTATATGGACTATATACTGATTATTGTCAATCGTTGGATGGTAGCTTCTTTGTCATTTAGTATGGAAATGGAAACTTTATGTAATGTCAATAGGCCTGTTAAGTGATCCTCTAATTCTATGGAAATTTAGCCTCCCCTTTGGATTCGAACAAATCTTAATTCTTAATAAAATTAATGCCTTTTATAACGCAACATTTTAAATGTTTATCTATCAATATATCATTTATTGGCCATTACCTTCCAGCTTTTGTAACGATCATTTCAGTCCCAAGTCGGTCGAATTCCTTCCATAATGTTTTGTTGTCGAGTATGGCGTTGACATCTCTGAGTCGAGGATGCAGCGGTAACTTGCAGTCATCGGTATTCCGGAAACTCTTTAAACTGAGACATTCTTTAACCGAATCTAGGAGTTCCGGGTTGTTTAAAAGTGAGGTGCAGAGATTTTTGTCTGAAATTGTATAAAGAGTGAGTATGTATAGCAATAAAAAATCTATATTTAATGCGCAAAATGTTTGAATAGAAAGAGTTCAATCTTACTGTTATTAACATTGGACTGCTTATCTTCACACTGTTTATTCATCATCCTCCAATATCCTCCAAGCGATTCAGAAAATGTCAATTTATATTTTAACACCTATTTTGATTGTATAGCTCTCAAAGTTCATCTGTTTATTTGTCCGAATTAAATGTTATATATATAAGCATTCTCTGCATGATATAAGCACCAGACCAGCGCGCAGTGGATACGCTGTTTTCCATTGGTTGTCCAACACATGTTCATCCTACATGAGATGAACATGAGGGAATCTCCTTATCAAATCAAAACACAACTATGACACAGAATAATATCTTTAGGATTATAATACTCAAAATATATAGAAAGGTTTTATTATGCTCATTTTTAAATGATGAATTATTTTCAAAATGATTGCGTCTGAAAATCCTGCTAAAAATATTTATTATTAAGAATCAAATAAATAGCGAATTGGTTGGAGTTAGGATTGGAGAGAGAGCATTTTACAAGCTGATTTATTCAATCTTCTCGATCCATTCTTATTCAATCTTCTCGATCCCTTATTATTCAATCTTCTCGATCCCTTATTATTCAATCTTCTCGATCCATTCTTATTCAATCTTCTCGATCCATTCTTATTCAATCTTCTCGATTCCTTATTATTCAAATCTTCTCGATCCATTCTTATTCAATCTTTTCGATCCATTCTTATTCAATCTTCTCAATCCTTCTTGTTCAATCTTCTCGATTCCTTATTATTCAATCTTCTCGATCCCTTATTATTCAATCTTCTCGATCCATTCTTATTCAATCTTCTCGATCCTTCTTATTCAATCTTCTCGATCCTTCTTGTTCAATCTTCTCGATTCCTTATTATTCAATCTTCTCGATCCTTCTTATTCAATCTTCTCAATCCTTCTTGTTCAATCTTCTCGATTCCTTATTATTCAATCTTTTCCACATTTAGGTATTTTTCCAACGGTATTGACGCAAATTTAATGGATCAAACGGAATGTGATTAATGAAGTTCAATCCACTGAGAATCGATATATTAAATAATCGATAATAAATTCAACGATTATAATTGATATGTTTTTATCCTATAAATATTCTCCGCGCCTCTTGTTATATTTCTATGGTTTACTAGATGCAAATCTATGCAAATCCATAATGGACAAAGAGATCGGACATTCATTTTGCTGTCAGCGAAGATAAAACAATGTGGTCCGATCTCTATGGTAGATCATAGTAGGGGCATTTTTCTGGTCGGTGGGGTGACCTGCTACTCTATTGAAATATTGGATTTAAACGCAAACATTCATATCTGTTAGCAATAGCACTCAAAGGGAAGTTTTAGGGAAGATAAGTCCTTTGTCCTTGAATGAGACAGGTATGCTATTCACTGAGCACTAGAGCTTTCTGATTTGTTTAAATGAATCAATATAATAATTATTGAATTTGGCACACAATTCAAGGAGTTTGTTGAATCATTTCGAAAACAGGTAACCGAGTAAGTTTATCGCATTCCTATATATAACTAAATTGCTTCAACGAATATTCTTACCTCATAATAGGATGATTATATGCTAATTTGTGAATCCTAGAAATAATTTACTGATGCCTTCCAATAATGTAGATAATCTTTTGGGGGGCAAAGTAAACATCATCCTTAAAAATGTCACCTGCCAATTAGCCCCTTGTATTCCAGCATTGCAAGTTATGCCTTTCACTTTTCATTCTCTGAAAATGCATCAAGATAAGAAGTCATTTGAATTCCTTGTCCATATTTGGGTTAATTAAAAGTCAATTCATTGTCTGATAATAACTGGCCGGATTGGCAGTGTGGCGTGTAGATGCATTGACAGATTGCGGACAAAACGGAGTTGTTCCCCATATAGCAGTCTCTGCAGGCAGCAACCACCGCCCCAACATGCCAATAAGCCACGTGAAGGTGTGAACACTCAGTTTTGTCACACCTAACCCTCCTTTTAGATGGATGCTTTCAAATATACGCATGTACCTATGTATATTATGTACATGACGAGCATTTCATTTTCACTGAGCGATGATAAGATCAAGGGCACTGATGCACAGATTAGCTCCTTATCCCTGATTTTTCCAACTAATTAAGATGTCTTGTGATAGGAGCTCTCCTATATGCCTACCTATTCCAAATTCAATTCAATACAATAATAAGTTTCAACAAAGTGATAAATAAATATATAAATCACTCTGTTTTATAATTATGGAAAAAGATTTTACTTTAACCTATATCACATTAAAATTCCATTTAACATATTATAATAAATATAGTATACAGTTTGGGGAGTAAGTTAAGGGCCATCAGATTTCGGACATGTTTTAGATCAGTTGAATCAACTTTCACCAAATTATTTCAACTAATAATTATTCCTTTAATTTAAGTAAAACGTATGCCCATAGAAATCGAAACTGTAGCCGTATTGCGCGCTATAATGAACAACCATTAGCGAACTAAAACAGTCACTACTATTTTTACAGCTCTATCTATATATGAGAAGGGGGCACAATTAAGGCGTCACATAAAAGATAACTGATCTCCCTGGGAAAAGTTCTCGAGAAGCTGAGAACAGTATACATCAAATGAAAATTTCAAGTGAATGCATGAACTTTGTGCTGGATACGAATTCTGTAACCTCTGTTCCTGAATTGTCTTAAATCTAGGTACATATAAACACACAACATACTGTTTATATCTGTTTTATTGCACTTTTTGTTTTACTAATGTGTTCACGATATCGGAAAGTACCTATAGCTGTTAAAATAATAATAATAAAAAGCTTTTTTAAAGAACAATTGACAGACGCAAAAGTCTTAGAATGCAAGGAATGTAAATATCGTAACATATATACAGAGGATATTATCATTATTAGAAATATCATTAAAATGTCATCTGGAAAGGTATCAATGGGAGTGCGTTTACGGCAGCGATAACTTCATTGGACTTATATATCTTCGTTTAGAGATAGATTATGGGTCGATATGACCACAGCTTGATATGATTAATTTCATTATAAGTAGAAGCTAAATTTCCACCGGGAAATATTTTAAGGTAATATAAGGTAATTTAACAATCTCATTCTGATGATTAAATTGGTTTGAGGTGGAACCAATAACTCGCCACAACACAGCAAACTTTTATAAGTTTAAAGGTATTTATATATTATACCTCTACAGTATAAACATCTCACTCTGTTAAATTTGAACTAAAGCAAATTTTAAGTATCGTCCAATATCTATACTTGTCATCAGATGTAATAGAATTCTTAAAACGATTTTGGATCTGTTTCCTAAAAGTTATCAGATGATAATCGGAAAATCAGGGAAATTAAAAAGATTTTTTATGCGTATCTCGGTATATATATAAATATATCTTATTATCTTATAATCAAATTTATTCTAGAATAATTGAAATATACAAATCACGAAACACATCAATGTGTACAAAATGATATTTATTGCACTATAATTATCATTCTCCCAAAAAGTAAACAGTTTTTTCAGAATGAATATGTGTAGATGATAGATTATGATTCACACGCTGATTCTATACACACCCCTCTGTTATTAAATCTTATTCAGAAAGTTTGTATTAAAATTATTTAAATTATTTCGCCTTCCTCATTTCATCATAATCATTTTCTTAATCCTATATCATAATTTCAATGCTGTTTATGAAATAGCTTAAACAAATTTATTATAACGAGCCTATTTTAAATATATTGTAAAAGTGCGGCAATTTTGCAATTGGATCAATTTTTATAAAAATATTGCTGTTGGATTAAAAATTGTGAGAGATTTATTATGTAAAACAAATATCGAATGAATTAAATTAATTTAAGATCGACTAATTATAACTAAATTACTATAAACCATTTTAAATGTAGTTCAAAGAAATCTCATATTATTTATGCATAAAGATTTAGAGAATAACAATTTTTGGATAAGTAATTTCTATTTCAAGTTCAGCTTTATAAGGGAATTTTTGTATTGTTATTATCTTGAATTAAATATAATTTTAACTGTAGAGTTGAACAATCCTTAGCTTTATTATAGTTTGATTTGTAAGAAATCTGTTTGTGGTTGTGGATTAATAATTAATAAAAATATATCAATGAATTATTTGTATTTAGTGTTAACCTCCATATGCAAATGTATACATTGATGACAAAATAATCTATAGTTTGGTTAATATTTTCAATACCTTTACTATAAGTTTGTGAGTCACATGAGTCACCAGCCATATTAGCAAACAGAAACATCAATTTATATCTAATAATTTTGTTTTAATCAAATATTTCAATTAACATTAAATAGAAACAATATTTACTGTTAAAATGGTATTTCATATTAGAGAATTATAAATTGCATCGCTCTCAATGAATTTGAAACAGTATATTAGATCTCATTCTCATCATCTTTAATATTTATAATTTTGAAAATATTTGATATGAGATTTTATGTTGGTAATATTCATCAGAAATATATAATGCATACAATATATGTCAAAAAACAATTTTATATTATTTGGTTCCAGTTATTTGTAACCATAATTATAAATTCAAATGGTAATTATATTTAAAATTTGGATTCATTAAAGGTGAAGATATTTCTATCATTGTCAATTACACCAGCAGCTCAGTTTTAAAATTAAATAAAATTTATGACCAATGGAATAAAATAGCTATTTCATTTTGAGGAGCTGTGATCTCTGTGCCAATTAAAAAATATTAATAAGCATACTAAGTTATCTATTACTTTGAAATATTTTTTGACTTTCAAACTTAAATTTATCTCTTAAAAATATGAGATTAGTCACTTATCAACATAAAACTCTCAATAAATATTAACACATGGAGATCATACATACTCCTTTAAGTAAGATAACTGAGTCAACTGAGAAAGTAAATCCAATTTATAAAGATCATGCCTAAAGATTATCTTTTTTCTATACTTTTGAGACACAATGCATGTAAGTATTTTTGGTTGTATAAAATTGTATCCAATGGAGCTCACTGTCTATGTAAATATTTTGTTATTTGTTTAAATTATCTGATTTTTTTATATTAAATTTGTAAATTTATACGATTGGATATTTACCAGTTATTTAGATGGATTTTCGACAAACCCATGGCTATCGCGGTGAGCACAAGATTCGCTTGCAAATGTATCAGGAGCCTCCACAAAATCGCATCTTTCTAAAAGAATTGGAAGCTTTAGCGATCGAGCGTCTTCAAGTATTGAAATGTGTGGAAACTGCTGGACAAGACTATACCAAAAATACACAAGCATATCGGGATCACCTGACAGAATCGCTTAACAAAGCTGCTAAGAGCAACTCTCCTCGCCTAGCTAAAGCTCTTTTTCTGAACTCGCGAAATACAAAGAACAATGTTGAGGATATCCAGTTGGATATAATGTCACATTTTATTTTGCAGGTAACATTATTATATCACTTAAGCATTTTATAAAATGGTATAAAGGTTATATTCTTTTCTTAGAATATACATACACTACATGTTAAGTTAATTATGGTTCAATAGAGATTGCTTCTTTAAAAAGTCTGGTCTTTACAAAACGTTATGTTCTGTCCAAACTTTCTGATTATTTTGAATGCAATCTTAATCAAAGAAAACGATGGTATCCAAGTTTTAAGTTTCCAGGGGGAGAATATTAATTTCGAGAATCTTTATAACCATTAAATTATTCAATTACTATAAAAGATATTGAATTGATTCCATTTTTTGATATTTTAGGTTGCTTATTGTAGGAGTGAAGATGTGAGAAGATGGTTCATTCAACAAGAATGCGATCTCTTTGTGCTTCGCTTTAATCTGGAACAATTAAATGATCAGGAAAATTCCGGCGATAATTTTCGTATTATTGAACACTTTCTGAAATACAGCAATTGCCATTTTCAAACTATCACCAAATCTGAGCTGGAAAGTTTACGCTCTCAGCTCAAGAATGGTTCAGCCTCTCTGTCTAACTCCAATTTTAAGACTACAATAGACGCGTGTGACTTCTACAAAGTTCATTTTACGGAAGTTCTAGATCTTGTTAAGCGTCGGCGGGTATTTTTGAAAAACGGCTACGCTTATGTGCCCCATTGTGACATCGTGTCGCTGGTTTTAACGCGATTTCGTTGTCAATTATCGAAGAATTTGTCGTTAGTTAGTCGTTCTCTGCCCAATCTGGAAGAGGATACACGCGTCATTCCCATGCTGAATGCTCTGAGTAAATGCTACATCGGCGAAGACTTCAGTAAATGCGCAGACACGGAAGATGTCATCACTGCCAGTCAAGTTGACAATTTGGCGAAGATGTCATTCCCTCCATGTATGCAGCAGTTGCATCAGGCTTTGAGGCGCGACTCGCATTTGAAGCATTTCGGCAGATTGCAATATGGCCTATTCTTAAAAGGCATCGGTCTCCCATTAGAAGAGAGCATGAAATTCTGGCGGTCCGCCTTTCAACCGAAAGTTGATTCGAATAAGTTTGACAAGCAGTACGCCTATAATGTTCGTTATAATTATGGCAAGGAAGGCAAGCGGGTCAATATGTCCCCATTCAGCTGTATGCGGATTATCACGTCCAATATGCCAGGACCCGGGGACGCGCATGGTTGTCCCTTCCGTCACACTGAATCGGATCTGTTGAAGCAGCGTCTTCAATCTTTAAAGCAAATGCATCCCGGCTCCATCGACCATATTATGACTTTAAGTCAAGATCGACAATATCAGGTGGCGTGTCGCGAATATTTCAAAGAAATGCACTCCTGTCCCGATGCCAACGACGTCGTCATCAACCATCCCAACGAATATTTCGTGCTGAGTCAACGATATCTGAACGCGGACAAGACAACTTCAAGTAACGCTCCTTCCGTTCGTCGAGTTGTCAAAGTAAAGGCGGACAATAACACCGCTATGGATACTTCCGCATAGTCCCCCGCTTGGTTTATCTTCACTGTAGATATTTTTTTATCTTATTAAAGAATTGAGTTGCAAGCTTGGAATAATGTGATGTAATTTCATGATTATCGTGTAAATTTTATATGAAATATAATGTTTTCATTTACATTAAGATGCTATTTTTGAAGTTATTTTTTTTTCAAAATCGAAACCTACTACATAAAGCTGAGAGAAATTATCTTAAGAGTAAAACGATAATTAGAAAATTGATTCTCATATTTAGTAGAATGAAAGGAAATAGTTTAATAGACATTATAATTATGTCTTGATGTTTCAATATCAAAACCAAAGATACTAAATTATGTCCTTAATCTAATATCTTTGATCAAAACCGTCGTTCAATATTATATTAGATTAAATTTGATCTAATTTTAAAAGAAGAAATTCTTTAATATATAAAGAGTAAAAATATAACTATTACTCTATGGACAAACCTGTCTTCATTTTTAGCAAGGAATTACATTTCTTTAATTGAATTAACTTAAGTTAATTACTACTTAAAGTAATACTTCATACTTCACGATATTTATTTTCTAGTTTACTTTACAGCGATCGGACTATGTCTGAAACTGTTAACCGCTGAAAAATGAAAGTAATCGGACACGATTAGACGTTACAAGGTGGTTTCAATATTATGTTTTGCACCTTTCACTGTCGTAAATCAACAAATTAATATCTAAGCAGATAAAAGAATATTTGTCTCATGTATTGCCTATATATAATGTCCAAGATAGTGTATAATAACACTTTTGTAATCTTTATACAGCGCTATGCAATATTTCATTCCCGAAAGTACTTAGCCGGGATTCGAACTCTCGACCACTGGATTGGTGGTCAAGCGTTCTAACCATTCGGCCAGCGCTCTCTACAAAAGAATGACAATTTGAAAGCTTTCTTATACGGCGTGCTAATTCAACTGGATGCTGAATCAGACATAGAGATTACTTTAAGCTTGAAGCAGTATCATACTACTAACAGTAGGGTTTTAACCAACCACTTCACACTGCTATAGTGACTCAAAGTCAAGATATAATAGCACAACGCTGTATAAAGATTACAAAAATGTTATAATACACTATCTTGGATATATAAAGAGCAGTGGCACATTTTCAAAAATTCTATATATAATGTATTCAAAGACGAAACATGTACACGAATAAAAATAATATTATTGGTCATAGGAACAAAACATATTCATTTATTTGAACACAATTTTAGAAGAATTGAAATGATAATAAATAAAATAATAAAAATTCAAAAACGAGAATAAATATTATTACAGAATATTTGCCCACAAGGAATAAAAAACAACCATGGAGGTTGATCTAGTTAATCCTTTTTTATTAATTTAAAATATTGAAATACAATAACAACAAATTGCATCTAATGAATGTACAATATAATACATATAAATATGTGTTGCATGAAAGAACAAAATATAGATAATAAACTACATTAATATTTAATAATTATTACGTAATAGATTGCGCATTTAACTGGAATCATATTTGTACTTAAATAAAATTTGCTGAATCTCCATTCTAGCTAGTCCTTTATTTCTACCGGTTATTGAGCCCAACACAGTTCCCACAAATTTCCCAAACAACTCATCTTCTTGAATACTACTACTGCTGCTGTATTGTTCCGAACTCGAGAGTAGACCCGTTGCTAATTCAGAATTATGTCGCTTACCATTTAGGAAAGATTTCGAGGTCATATCACGAAAAAATGAGGAATTCCTTTTGGGTGGACTTTCCAAACTGATACTGGGCTTAATTAATTGCTGAGAGAAAACATTCGTCACCAGTCTATTTGCCTCGTCCAGTGTTCGATTGAGGTTGAAATTGGAATTGGGAGCACTTGATATGCTACTTACGTTGACAGTAGAATTCAAAGGACCGGACGACACATTAAGATGTTGGTAGGGATTTCTAATCATGTTAGGTTCTACAGGCAAAGAATAATAGTGAGGATTTAATGAGTTCAGGTCGCCAGAGATGGGGGAAGGTTTTAGAGTGGCGCTGCCACTGTCGGAAACGACCATATGATTATTGTCCTGCGAGTTGTCGTCATCAAGCTCTATCACAGTGGGCTCAATTTTAGCACTGTCAATTAATTCTTCTCGATTATTTAAAGAAGACATATCCTGTGAAATATCCTGAGAATATAAGGATTGTTGACCAGCTGGGTTCATAGCTCTGTGTGTCAGATCTAGACGATCAGTCGGTCTAAAAGATTTATCAGAGATTAACATTTTAATGCATAAATATACCGTGCACGAAAATAAATAACTTTAAGATTTAATAAAATAATCAAATTTTAGGTAGATATATGATAGATAAGTATATAGCGCCAACAAAGTCCCAAATACTTGGAATTAAAAACAATGTCAAAGAATATGGATTTGAAAAAGAAACGAGAGTAACATTCTCCGCCGGATTCCTCCACCGGATTCCGCCTACAGTTGCCCTGGCTATAATTTAGAAGTTAGA
>JAYMFX010224984.1:0-10217 GCA_036784945.1 Monocelis spectator | reverse complement strand
TCCTCAATACTTATGAACTATCTTCCTCAATTCATATGAGCTATCTTCCTCAATTCTTATGAGCTATCTTCCTCAATTCATATGAGCTATCTTCCTCACTTCTTATGAGCTATCTTTCTTTCTTTAAATTAAATTAAAATTTTAATAATAATAATATAATATTTTGAAAATACTGAGCAATATTTCCTGTATTATAATGAACAAAGAAAGATATTTCATGAGAGTGTGAAATTTCATCATATCTCTCTGGAAACAATAGAAGATTCTGTAATTTCATCATTTTAATTTACGACAATAAAATAAAATGTTATTTTAGTTAATTTGCAATGCTGAATAAACGATGTATCTATTGTCTGTATCATACCATAATAATAAGGATGATAATGATGATGATGGTGTAATTTAAAACCACACTTTTTGAAGAGATAGGGAGCTATTTAATTGCCTGGTATCTTCCTGCAGTCAATATGTCACTGTGGTAGTCTGCCTACACAAGAAATGGATGTACCTATTATTCTATTCCTGCCTGAAGGAGTCGACTGCATGCACACCAGAACAATCGAATGCACTTCGACTTTATATTTTTTTAATTGAAAACGAATCCATACCCATTAATAAAGCTATCAGTTGAAAATAGGCATTCGTAAAAAAGTGTTAAAAAATAAGGTTTCATACGTAGCAGGACGTGTCATAATGTGTGTCGAGCGTATGCTTTTAGGTTGCATTAATTTTCATTTAAAGAAAGAATAAGATTTGCTTTTAAATATTTTCTATTTCTGCTAAGAATAGAAAACGAATTGGACTGATAATTGACAAATGTTTACGAAAAATAACGAAATATTCATCTACTTCTCTGTCAGACTGGTAGACAATGTAATAGTTTATCAACCAATGAGAATCGAGTAGATGATTGAATGAATGAATGATGAATCGCTACTTCTCTGTCAGACTGGTAGACAATGTAATAGTTTATCAACCAATGAGAATCGAGTAGATGATTGATGAATCACTACTTCTCTGTCAGACTGGTAGACAATGTAATAGTCTATCAACCAATGAGAATCGAGTAGATGATTGAATGAATGAATGATGAATCGCTACTTCTCTGTCAGACTGGTAGACAATGTAATAGTCTATCAACCAATGAGAATCGAGTAGATGATTGATGAATCGCTACTTCTCTGTCAGACTGGTAGACAATGTGATAGTCTATCAACCAATGAGAATCGAGTAGATGATTGATGAATCGCTACTTCTCTGTCAGACTGGTAGACAATGTAATAGTTTATCAACCAATGAGAATCGAGTAGATGATTGATGAATCGCTACTTCTCTGTCAGACTGGTAGACAATGTAATAGTCTATCAACCAATGAGAATCGAGTAGATGAATGAGTGAATGATGAATCGCTACTTCTCTGTCAGACTGGTAGACAATGTGATAATCTATCAACCAATGAGAATCGAGTATGAATGAAAGTCTATGTAATAGCTTATCAACCAATGAGAATCAAGTAGATGAATAAATGAATGAATGATGAATCGCTACTTCTCTGTCAGACTGGTAGACAGTGTATATTAATAGTCTATCAACCAATGAGAGTTATAGTCTGAAACTTATGAAACTTATAAGGAGCTATTCTAAGTAATATTAATGAAATGATTCTTGATATGGATTACAAATATGAAATGATTCTTGATATGGATTACAAATATGAAATTGTTCATTCCAGCTAATGGAGAATTTCTGCTGAATCTATCTGAAATAACCACACCTTTTAAAACGAGACTTGACTTTTTGGAATTTGTAAATTGGAGGTATAGAACTAATTGGAATTTAGTATAAAAAGAATACGGTACTATGTAATGGTAATCATTAAATCAATAACCCAATAGAAATACTTTTAGAATAAGGGAGAGCAGAGAAGTATGTAAAGTACGGGGAGATTACATTTCAAATATTATGTTAATTCTATTTTCATACATTTTGCAAAGGTATTGATTGATCCTGTTTATATTCTTATATAATAATGAGTCACTTTTAATTATTTAAGGGGAAACATTGACAGGATAAACAATATTCAAATCAACTTCTTTCAGAAAGTTTAATCCGCAATTGATATGAATGAATGAATGAATGAATCAGTAAAATCCTTTGAAAATCCTATGGATAGCGCCACTCAATACATAATATACTAGTATAATCTAATAGATTGTATAAATATGTAAACTATATACAATAAATGGATTGTTTGAGTGACAATAGAATTGGGAACAATAATAAGCGAGAGATGCTCTATAAGGTAATATTCCTCTATTATACGTCTATTTATTGCTGAATATTTATAAAATAGAAATGAAATAATTTTGTAGAGAGAGTTTTCTGTGCACACAGGTGGATCACCGCAACAATCAGTCATTCACCTCAGGAAGTGAGAGATGCTTTGCATCACCAGTTTGTCATGGAGAACTTTCAATCTTTGTTGCGGCGCTGGAACAAAAAGACATTATATTGCGCGCATTGCTTTATAGAAGCATCCGATTTTTCAATAGATCACAATTTCTGTCGGGGTGGGTGAATTTTATGAAAGTTTTCCTAAAGTGTGTTATTATAGATAGAGACGACTTGCAGACTAAATAGAGTAAGGCAAGACACACAGATTCGTGCAATCGACAGATTGATTTCTTCCAGAGAGCGTTAACCGTATCGATGAGTGAGTTGAGCACTGAATCAGCAAGTGTTTATGCCCCAATGACGAACCAATAACTCTTCACATGTCTATACCCCCCTATACTTATACTATCTATATCTATGTATGTATGTCTGTGTATGAATTAGACGAGTCTAAGCATTTTCCCAATAAGAATTTAATGAGAGCGTGAAATTTGATTCCCTATTATAGCGTTGAGTTAAAAGAACAACTGGTACTCTTTGAATAATGTAAAAAAGTACTTTTCTCTTCAACTATAATCGCGGTGACTTTCATTTGCATAGAAAAGAAGCCTGAGATAAGGTTTATCAGAACACATAAAACTGCAATATCTATCTATATGTATGACTCATAGATAATGAAATAAAAAGAAAACTTTCACAATTATTTAGCAGGCAAATCCTGAAAACTAATCAACCATAATAAGAAGTATATTATTATCATTGAGTTCTGAGGACAGATTCACTTTTCAGACAACAACAACAAAACAACAGCCAGCAGTCAGCAGTCAGCAGTCAGCTACACACACTTTGATTTCATGCTTTCAAATTGTCTGACAATTGGATGACATTGGGAAACATTATGGCTAGAGAGAGCATTGTTTTTGAATAAAAGTATTAGGAATTAATCGAGGTTAGAGAGATATATTATAAAGATAAAGAGTGTAGCGTTTTTGGAAAAGTCGGTTTAAACGATGTAAGGATATGTTTTTGAAAAGATGAAATCATGAAGATCGAAATTTTCATTTCATATTTGACTACATTCAACAATCAATTCTACATTATGTTAAGCTTCGATCAGACAGACAAACAATTGAAAAGATAACCATTTGAATTGAGGAAGGAATTCAATAATGCCAAACTAAATTCTCTGCAAGCGTGATTTTTTCGAGTAAATTATTGTGATAATATATAGCAGAGTTATAGAGATAAATTCATTCATCAATTGAAATCCGACAATATGCCAACCAACCATTGAAAGATAGGACGATTTAAATAAACAAACTTTGACAAATGATAGATAGATCTCTGGGAATCTTAAAAATGTTTAATTCAAAGAATTGATATAAGAGAAAAGTTTTGCTCTACAAAATTCAAACTTACCTACACTTACTTATATATGCTATTGAGGAAATATAGAGCCTGGAAAATCAAGATGGCGTTCTTAGTGATGTGAGATAGGAAATTGGTATTGACAAACAGCAGACATTTCATTTTGACTTATTGTCGAGCTCAGCAGTAAACAAAATATCCACCCCACTGGCCTGAACGTTTATCCACAAATATCAATTACAAAATTACAAAATATTTCATAACTTTGAATCTTACTTTAAGATTCCATTACCGCATTTAATACCTACCGAACATATCTATGCATTATCATCATTATAATAATTCAATTAAAATATCTACATATTTATCGTTTCATTCACCGGTTGAAGATCAGTAATTGCATCAGGAGTACCTCAAGGTAGTGAATTTGGACCGATTGGGTTTAATTGATTTGCATAAGCGAAAGAATAGCTGTATATAGCTAATGTTTTAATGATGAAATAATATTTAACAAGAGACAACACTCTTATAAACAAACTGTATAATGAGAAAAGATAATCTTTGGCATAAGAATGTGATAGAGTTATTGTTTTAATAAGCCTCCTTTCTTTTTCACTAAATTGTTTCAAACAAATCGTAGAATTTACTCTCTCTCGGATTAAAATTCGTTTCATTTAAAATATAGGGCTCCAATTAATAATGGCTCATTTTAATTTTAATTGATTCTTTTTGTTTGTAGAGCTTTTAACTATATAAGAGATTGCATCAGAAAATAATTGCGATAATCGGAATAAATCGCTCATTATACACTTAAAGACAAATATTTCTAAATTTAGACAATTTTAAATGCCAGCACGTTTTGATGCATTGAAGCGTTGATCATTCGTATACTCTCTAATTTATTTCTTCTTTTTTTTAAAAAATAAAATGACGAGGGAAGGAAGAGAACTAACTTGACCTTAAAACACACATTGACTTCAGTTGTGAGAGTGATTGTCTATGTAGATCTCTTGTTGGTGGTAAGGGTGAAGGAAATGAGAATTTACCAGCAGTCAGATGACAAATAAAGATATTTTCAATCTGAGAGCATTTATATCTGATTCGTTATGCGAAAGTATAACCACGTACAATGAAAGATAAACTGACATATAAATAAAGCAGACCAACTTCACAGCCTGCTTACTATACACACATATTATCCATATTATCCATATTATCTATATACCGCGGCTGAAAGCAAAAATGCAAAACCCCGACTGGTTATATCTATCTACATATGCAGTTTGTGTACTATTGATGAGCGCTTATCAGCTTCAACGCATCTTCTTCTTCTTCTTCTTCTTCTGAGAAATATTTATTTAACAGCACCAAAAACTAATGGATTAAATCACACTGCCACAATAAAGACAGCTGCTTAACAAAGTAGTGAAGGAAGAATTGAGTAAAAAAATCAAAACAAAATCCTTTCGACATATTTATCAGAAAGAATAATATTAATAATAACGCCCCTACCACATATACAGACATCACAGTCATCCTATTCACAGAACCTCTACAATTGTTCGGTGATTCTATTGAATGAGTGCTTACAAATAAAGAAAATATTCCCTATATATATATATATATATATAGAGTGGTCAGTTTAGAATTATTCATTTTGAAGAGTGCCTGTTGTGATAGTCGAGATCAGCAGAGAAAACAAATAGAGTGTTTGATCTAAACAGGGGAGACATATTGGCGGCCACAGGGCAATTATTAACATCAGTCGGGTGAATAACTGTTCAGTTGTCGCCTCTTTCAAGAGAAGTACAGGGCAGTGTATAGGATGTTATACTATAGAGAGGACAGACAGGCTGTACATATCTCATATAGTCTGCGATGAAAGATAAGAAGACCTGTTTATTTGATCGAATATTCAGTTCGTGATAGTTTCCTGATGATCGACAAGTATATTATAAAGATATTTAATTGGAACAAGAGGGCATACAATTCAGGATCCTGAACCTCACTTTATAGACCTGCCAATTCTGAACATTTTAAACACTATTTATTTAGTATAAAGGATTTGTTTAAATATTCCAAAAGTATTGCCATCTATATATATTATGAATGTTTGTTTTTTTATATTTTTTATATTGGGAAAACTTGCAGACACTTAATTGTCAGAATTAAAGAACATTGTAAACACCATAATTCTCTGTTATCTGGTAGGTCAAAATGATTAGACAGATTAATCAGGGTTCCAAGGTCACCACTATATTCGAGATGTTTTTTTCAATTTTTATGTTTTGTTTTAATTATATAATTTTATTAATATTATTATAGCGCTCATTTTGTCACAGTCTACATAGCTTGCATTTCACTGAAGACATTGCTTGCCGAATTACATGTCTAATATAACTACTATTCAATTAACGTTGTCCTTTAAGGTCAATTAATGCTAAGAAAACCAACAACCACCAGGCGACTCTCGAGTCAACTCAAAAGAGGACGAGAAGATTGAACGATACGGAGTACTAGCCAGAGAAATTAAGAAGAGCTGGAAACTGAAGACAGCGCTAAAGGTCATAGTCGGAACACTTGGAACAACACCGCAAAGAAGCTCAGGAATAATGGATCGAAGCGCTAAAAATAGATATCTAAGTATAGGACTCATCCAGAAGATAGTGAGTATACTGTTAGGATCAGCAAGAATCTTCAGAAAGGTGATGGTGATCCTTGTCGACCTATCAACAAGGATCGAGACACAACAGACGGAACACCAAATAGTCGAGTGGGATTTTTTTCACATTATTTTTCTTTAATAATTTTGAATTATTTCATAGACAATATGGAAAATGATCTTATGTATAGCTAAACAGTGGGAAATTTTTGTGATAAATAAAACTTCCGGTTTGTGAAATAACGATTTCTATGTTTGTTATGTTGTTGTTGTTGATGAAGAGTTATTGGGTCATATCCTTGCTATAGCTATACTGAAAGTGCATAGAAAGATAGTTGTTAATTATAGTGCTCAAGAATCACAAGTGTAACTGACAGAGACATTAACAATGGGCTCACGACTCAGATGACACCACTCTCTCTCAATAGGGGGCGATGCTCTTTCTCTACGCCAATTAATTATTAACAAAGGATTGACACTGACCAGCGTGTGGTTGCAAAATTAGCTGCTTCAATAATTGTGAATGATCATGTCTGTGAATAAAATGAAGAAACTCTGAAATTTTCGATTTGGAAGCCTGCGAGAAATACTGAGTTTATCAATACTGTCTGTCTGTCTGACGCCTCAAATCAAATACTGCAGATTTCATTAATTGATGATCAGTGTTTCTATGGGAGCCTTAAATTGTATAAATGTTCAAATCTTAACATTTCGAAGAGACTTAAGAGACTTAGAAGAGACTTTCCAAAATTATTCTATTCTATTCTGCTTTATTCTATATACTAAAGTTGCAAGATATGATATGCTTGAAAACATAGAAATGTGTTTTCTTTGTGATTTATTGTTGTTCTAATCATAGACATATAATATACTTTAAGTGAATTATAAAATACAGAAAGTTTGTTATATAGTGATCCTTTAATTCCGTGGAGACAATGTATATATCAATTCAACATCTTAAATTTCCTGAAAGCGTCTTAAATAACAAATGACAGTAATCCTTAATTTCTCCCATTTCTGGTTTTAAATGATGGATATTTTGATGATAATGTTCTTTTATAGTTTGACCTGATTATATAGTCAGGTGCAATAAACCGGTCATCGATAAGTAAATCCAGTGATCGTAATAATTTTTCAGAAAATTGTAGAACTGATTTATATTGCAATTATCTATCAAATTCTTCTTGCAAAGTTTATTCGAATGAGTAATGCATACCAAACTTCACTAATAAAAAACTAAAATCAATTTAATATCTATACCTCGCTGCGGGTGATTCTTAGATGGATGCATGGTAAAATGAACAACTGTTGGTAAATACCACTTAGAGGCTATCAAACTATTAAATCCAATAATCGCCTTAACTTAGCAGTAGCGGACACGCGTTGGCAATGTGGAATGTGGAAATTGGAATAATATTTCAATTATTAGAGAGGCAGAGAGAGAGAGAGAGAAAGAGAGAATCGAGCAATTAAGAGACAGGAATGAAAAAGAAGAAGACCATTTTTATAATATTATACGGTAGTAGATAAAACACTCGTTTTAATAATTTCAATAGTTGAGCGAATAAAATGCGATTTCACAGATGAGAAATGTGTGCATTCAAATATCCCTATATATGCATGATAATTATTGTGTATCAAGCACATATCTATGTAGAGACAAGCTTGCTTCTAGAGAGGACTGTAATTAGATGAACAATTCGGGGAAGAACTCTTTTCCACTTTCATTCATCGCTGATGACGACGGACTATAATTTTGCCTTCTGGTCATCGCTATTGAAAATAATATATTAGCCGAAATGTTTATGGCAAATCTTAAGTGACAGCTGATGCCATAACGCGCCTGCTGTGTCAAAAGCAAAAGATTACTGAATGTTCCAAACCAAACTATAGGCATTATAGGAATAATATCCAGCCCGTGTTCCATTCATAAAACAAAGTTTCAGAAATCAGTTTTAGATTCGGGGGAGAATTTCTCTCTCTCTCTCTCTCTCTCTCTCCCATGCTCTCATCAGCTCTGTTATAGGGTTAGCCGCGCGTGAATACATACAGTTTTAGAGTTGACATTGACCACAATATATTCTGTGATTCTGTCAATGAGTGATATAAAAATTTGACTGATAGGCACAAAAGTTGATGTCACTAAATGTGTTGAGGCATTTTCGTTGCAAACATTTTAAAATATAGTTGAGACTATTTTTCATGCGCAAGTCTCCCTGTGTCGTGTTGTGTTGTGTGATTCATAATGGGAATAATTGGCCCATGATTTCATGCAGACAGGAAGAGGAAGATCACCGCGCAATGGACACGACCATGCATCAAAATAACACTGACAGGAACTCCCACTGAACATTATCATGTCAATTTAAAAGATTTAATCCTGACATTATTGATTCTATCATATCAGGCCAATAAGAATTATTACCTAATGATACGATTTATATGTTTGTAAAGAATTAGATGTTTAAATAAAGCACCGATTTCTCTATAATAATAATAATAATAATATGATCCTTAGAAATAAAGGAATTCGACATAAACATGATTTTAGTACCTTTAATTGATAGGTAGTTAATTATGTATATATTAGTTATTATGTTGCGGATATGCAAATGGTCAACATAACATACGGCTCACTTGAATCATTCCTTTTGAAAGATGTAAAAAATATGCTGTAGGTATACTTCGATACAATTACAAAAAATCAAGAAACCGATAAAAGATTGTCTAATCCCAGCTGTTACAGGAAACAGACTTTTAAGTCATATGTATCTAAACTAGAAGAATTTCTTTGTTAGTACCTAGACATGTTTACAGTGATATATAAACAGTTAATCTATTTTCAAATCGATATTCTCTGAAGATTATCGATTTTATCTTTAAGTAAACATTGATATTTATGTACATAGGTACATCGCTGGGCCCTGCTAAGCAGCGCGTGACTGAAATCAGCAAATCAGCCAATGAAATCGAAGTATTGTCATTCTAATTTGTGTTCTCTCAGTGGTAGGTCGATATCGTTATGATTATCTTAAATAATAGATTTTTAAATGACAGTTATTGCAATGCAAGCGGTGTAAAGATTGAAATTGATTTTCCATTTATTTAGATTTTCTTGCATTCACAAAAGTAAAGAATACCTAGTCATTATCAAATTATTACTACAAAGAATATTATAGTATAAGCAGGTATACCTATGGATGGTATGATTGCATTATCCATATTGAAGACACAAATATTCCCGATTAGCTAAAATTAGTTTAGCGTTTCTGTAGAATTGAATTGAATGCATCCAATAATTTAAGACAGGTGTTGTCGTAAATGCTGCATAATGGCTTGAAAACAATGAAAAATTATCCACACGCTTATATTCAGATAGGGAGAAAGAGAGAGAGAGAGAGAGAGAGAGAGATTCTACACTGATAAAACAAGCAGTCGCCTCAAACAGAAGCACTTTTACCAGCACTGGGTGAGATCTCTGAATCATATCCGATACTGTAAACAGTGCGGAACAATAGATAACTCCACGATAATGGACGCTGATCCATACAAAATGGGAAACTGTGCGAGAATAGCATCGTTCAATCATTTCCTGAGTTTTTACCCAGTATTTATTATATGAATTTCATTACTATCAACCATATAGAAAAATATCATAACAATAAGATTGTAAAATAATACAATACATGGATATTAAAAGAAATGAAATTAATGTCAGAAGAATAGGAGAAGAGAAGTCAATGTCTGAAGTATAACAGAGAAGAATAGGAGAAGAGAAGTCAATGTCTGAAGT
>JAYMFX010224973.1:0-10217 GCA_036784945.1 Monocelis spectator | reverse complement strand
ATTGAATTTTGAATTTCGCGCTTTTATTGACCAATTAGCAAACGAATATTTCAGAAATATCTTGAACGATCAACATAATTGTTAAGGCGGAAATTATAAAATATTTAGTCTCGTCCAATCAGATCACTTAAAAACGTAAAAAAACATCGTTAAATTTGTTGAAAAAAAACCATTCGCCCTGAAAATTCTTGATTTTTTTCGTGAGCGAATAGGGCCTTAAATCAAATTTCCTTTCAAACAAAACTTTAATTAAACTTTTATGGAGACCGTTCCATCTATAACAGTGTAATAGTACATATTATGTTGTATTCAAAATTTGATAAAAATATTAATAAGCTTTTACATATGGATTCTGCACACAACTGTTCAAGAAAGAAAAAGAAGTAATAGTACAGCAAAACATTCCAGAAGACATTAAAGCAATGGTCTTGACCTTCTTATTACACATTGACTACACATTGACTTCACTTTAACCCTAACAAAATTCTGTCCTGCGGTAACACAATAGGATTACAGCTCGATAACTACAACAAGTTGACATAATTAAATAAACGTCCCATTTGTTTTTAATGCATACATAGGTGCATAGATATTGAACACTTATTTAATTTAGTTTATAAAATTTATATCAAATAGTCTTTCATCTTTTTTCTGAGCTAAGTTAAGCTAAGTTATATAGTTTAATTCTTAAATCTACATGTCACATGACGTTTTTCAAAGCGTCAGTTACAATTGTAACTCATTAACTGTTAACTATGCATAATAAATTCATTGAAGACACGGTTAAGGTGAACGCTCTAATAATAATATTTTTAGGAGTCATTATCCTAAATCAACAATTTCAATCTCTGCAAAACTTTCAAAAATATTTTTATTATGTTTAAACAGTGTATAATAACAGAATTTAAATTATATTGCTAAGGACGCTCTATAAAAAATACTATGAAGGTTATAAATCAAAATTAACTTTATAATTACTAACTTCTGTATCAATCTGAAAAAAAATTTAAAACCATAAGAAATATTTTTCAATTTTTCAAATTTCAATTAATTTTGATGTATATTTAGAGTTCTTAAGCCGAAAGCATTAGATAGGGAAAACTACATTTTGTATAATTCTTCATATTTTATGAATATAAGCCTAAACCTTATTTTTACATTTTTACTATCTATAAGGATTAGAAAAGTTATCTAATATTTAGAGCAATGTTAGAAATTAAAAATTAAATTGCATAACATGCATTTACTATGGTTTGATATAATTATCAACAGAATAATAATTTTAATCCTGGATGCTATGCACAAACAGTTTAGCAGTCATTTTTCAATATGGAAACCTTCAATGTTTAAGATTTAGTCTAATGGTCCATATTTAATATTATTTATCTAAACCACCACTTATCAATTAAACTTTTTATTATTCAAAATTAGTAATCACTATTCAATTAATAATCGCTAGTATTTAACTCTTATATGTATTTAGGAATATCTCAAGTTTTTATTATAGAAATAATTACACTCTGTATTTTTTCTCTAAGAACACTTGTTTTTCTCTTTCTTTTATATGAAGACATATTCTTAATGATTTATATTGATATACATAATTTTTATATTCATTGATATTAATAATTTTAGAAAGTATTCAATATCCCAGAAAAAGGTAACTCCCCTGTCCTTTTTGCTTGGCAGAGATATCAAGGAAATTATGTTGCTGTAGCTAGTACTGGGTATGAATGTCTATAGATATTATTATAAATTTTTAAAGATAAAAATATTTTTAACCATTGTATTATAAAACTCTTCACCCTAATCCAAAACATATTTCAGAAATGCAGATCAGAGTGTATCCATTTTTGATCGACATGGAGATTTGAAGGCTGAGATTTTAGTTTCTGAGTAAGAGATAATAAAGTTTAATAAGCTATGCATTTTGAAATAGCATAATTTTGACATAATGAATATTTGATTAATAGGTATATCTTTATAATAAAGACACACATATAATTTTAAGGGTTGGTAAGTCAATTAGAAACAATTGACAAAATTACTATTGAATATCTTGAAAAAAACTTTTATTCATATAATTTCTAACAAATTGTTGTTTTATCAGTTATAAGTTGTTTATTTGAATTTGTAATAACAATAGACCTTGTGTGAATCTTGATTGGAATTCTGATGGAGATGTTCTTGCTGTGATTACTGAAAAATCCCCAATTATTCATATTTGGGGTGCTACAAATAACAAAAAAGTACAAATTGATACAGGACTGAGGTAATGATTCACTATCAATTTAAAAGGATTCTTCAAATTCTGTATTCATTAACTACAATATTAAATCATATTTTTTATAAATAATTTTTAGAGATAATTTGTCTTTTTTGAAATGGTCAAAAAATGGATCCCTTTTAGCAATTGGTACATCAAAAGGAAATCTTCTTATTTATAACAATGATACTGGAAAGTAAGTTGTATTTTTTATTATACATATTATCAACTATTTATGGTAGTGAATTTTAATTAATTATCAATATTTACTATCTATGCTTTGCAAACTATTTTCCCAATAGGAAGATTCCCATACTTGGTAAACATACACGCCGTATAACTTGTGGAGATTGGAGTGAGCAGAATCTGCTGGCATTGGGCTCTGATGACAAGACTTTGAGTGTGAGCAATGCAGAGGGTGACACTCAGAGACAGACCACTCTGCGAGATGTTCCAAGCGCGGTGCAGTTCTCCGAGATGAAAACTGATGAGAAATCCAGCTCAGGACAGAACACGGTACCTTTAATTTTACAATTTTGTTTTTATAGAATCGCTTTATTTCTTCTTTCATTGTTTACAATTCGGAAGTCGGTATAGACTGAACTCTCAAAAGTGAGATCAATTTTGTTATTCCACGACAAATTTTGAAAATGAAAAGCTTTCTTTTTTTGGTATCTGCAGTGGCATTACAAACTCATACATCGATATGAATTCATTATTATTCATTGTTTAGTTTAAAATTGATATTTTAGATTAGCTGCATCGTTGGAGGTAAAGGCCTGTTCCTCTACAACTTAATGGATCCAGAGCAGCCTGTCGAGTTGAATTTCCAGCAGCGCTATGGCTCCGTCATAGATTATCGGTGGTATGGGGATGGCTATATCATGATAGGTTTCTCAGCTGGTTACTTCATTGCTATCTCAACTCATTTTAAGGAGATTGGACAGGTATTATTGATAATGAATTTATAAATTGCCAATTAGAGTAAATGTTACGTTACGCTCAATAATCATATTGATATTATAGGAATTGTATCAGGCTCGCGATCATAAGAATAGTCTAACTGGCATTGCCTATTCAGAGAAATTATGCAGATGTGCGTCTGCCGGTGATAGCAAGTGAGTCTTATAACTAAAATACATTCGGACTGCTGGTTATCTTGGGCATTGCTTTCGAGTTCAATATCATCATCAACGTTTCAGTGCAGAAATGTTAATTATAGTTATTCTTATTTTAGTGTGAAAATTCATGACATAGCGGATTTTCGTGAGCTTACTGCAATCATCAATATTGAAGAAGAACGATCTGTAGACAAAATTGGCTGGTCCGATGATGGCCAACTGTTAGCCGTGTCAACACCAAAGGGTGCCTTGTATGTATTCCTCACTAAATTGCCCATGTTGGGGGCTTCTTCTGGTACACGTTTGGCTTATCTCACTTCTCTGCTGGAGGTTACCGTGCAGGATTTGACCTACGTGGATGTGAGAATATAGGCGATATTCTGATATACTGATCAACTCATTTTCATATCCATCTTCTCAGTTAACCTGCTCATTTTATTTTAGCTGGAAAACGAATCACTTGCAGCAGTAAGATTATTAACCTTTGAGAAATAAGCTAAGCTGGGTTGGGTCATGTCGTCAACACAACAAAAACAACATTCAATAAATGAATTGCATATTTATCAAATGGAATTTTTATTTTGTAGAATAACTCTCAAACTCTGAATATTGAGGTCGAACCGACGTTTATCGGTCTTGGTAGCGATCACTTGGTCGTGGGTATGAATAACAGGGCATGGTTCTACAAATCTTCAGAAACTGGTGAGTCAATAGGAATTAGTCAAAAACCATAGATATTCATTCAATCAATACTCTCTATGCTCTGTGATCTCGATGTGTTCTAAAAATAGCTGAATAGGTTGATAAAAGGTCGAGATTCCTTGCTCAAAAATATTTTTGAGAAGTTATTTAACAATGTGTATTTATTTCACTATCCCCCGCAGGTTTTGATGTTCTCTATGATCACGAGTATCTGGGTACTGTGAATTCAATTCATCTGAATGGGAATTATGCTGCCGCTGGATTCGATGGGAAAGTCATGCTCCATATTGTGAGTCTTGCTTTCTTTATAAAATTGGTCGTTATAATCTGATCATACACAGCTATTCCCTCACACTACAGTAGACTATACGTGGTGATGCCTCTGATGATTTTACCTCTGATGTCTCTCTTAGAATTTCTGAAGAGTTCCGCTAGTTTGTTTTGGTTTTTGTAGGATTCGATAAATAAATTGTGTGATTTACTATATGGAATTTTGCTGCTAATAATAATCTTGTTGAAGACATATGTATCATATTAAATGTACTATGGAATTGAGAAAATAAGTTAACATGACCCATTATAGAGTAGAAAGGAGTCGAGAAAAAGAGGACGTTGGAGAAAGAAGAAGAAATATATTAAAAAGAGGAGAAGTGGAGGGAGAGAGAAACACAAGAGAAGGAGAAGGGCAGAGAGAGGAAACAGAAGAGAAGGAGAAGGATACAGAGGGAAACAGAAGAGTAGGAGAAGGAGAGAGAGGGAAACACAAGAGAAGGAGAAGGGCAGAGAGAGGAAACAGAAGAGAAGGAGAAGGAGAGAGAGGGAAACACAAGAGAAGGAGAGAGAGGAAACACAAGAGAAGGAGAAGGGCAGAGAGAGGAAACAGAAGAGAATGAGAGAAAGGGAAATACATAGAAAGCCGGCGTTTTAAATTTCTATAGAATTGGAGTATCATTTTATCGGTCAATTGTGTCAGCTGTTTAGTTCTTGTTGTATTTATCGCAGACTATTTTCAAATGAGGGAAATAATTTATTCTTATGGGATGCATCTATAGGTGTCGAGTTCGACTGTGTGCTGCTATATTTTAATGCTCACCTATTATCACAATTAACATTTATTAAATCGCTGAACCTTTTACAGATTGATGAGAAGTCTAATTTTCAAAGAAAGGTTTGTAATAGAAAAATATAAATGATAAAGTTGTTTGTCCTTGTTCTTCTTCTTGATGATATTTTTATTAGTAACCCTCCTAGTTAGTTTGAAAAATTGTTTTACTCTTGCTTCCATTAAATGTGTATACAATGTCTTATACTATATGGTTATTTTTTCTGTAATAATAACTATGTTTAATTGGTTTTAATGGGGTCTTTCATTTTTGGTACGAGACAACCGTCAAATAATGACTATAATATATAGTAATTATAGTCTTTCGTAAGAAACAGCTTTTGATAGAGGATTTTTTTGTTCGCGTATTTTAACGATGATAAGAGTTTGACTTTTGCACAAACTGGCTTTGATTAGAGAAGTCATGGAATAAACATTCAGCCAATCTTTTCCTAAGCCTAGACTATAACTCTATGCCATACCAGCATGGAAAGCCATTTTATAACTAGAATTGTATATTTGCTTAATTTGACTCCAACAGACATCCTATATGAGTGTTGATTTAAGTATAAGATTCGTTAAAAATTCCGTATTACGAAATTCAAATGTCATGGTGATTATAGAGTTATGACCAGCAGTCTCGTACCAAATCAGAGAACCCCATCAGTATTACATTAAACCATAGTAATTTATTTATACTGTGTTTATATATAGTATTATGTTACAGTTCTGCCTAATATTCAACTCTGACTATAATAGATTTATAGATTTATCGAACAATTCTTTAATTTAGGCATTTTTATTCCTTAATGTTATTGTTGCTTATTCATAAAAGTTATATATTTTTCATTTGCGTTAATCAAATGTTTAGACATACCTATATGCATTGGACATAATTAAAAGTTTTGTAGCGAGTAGTTTTTCCCACTCTGGTCATGTAGATTTGGTAGGGTATGTATTCATCAAATTTTATGTGGCTCAAACAATAATACAAATGTTATTCTTGCAAAGCAAATGATTATTGTTTTTAAACGCTTTTTTCATCCCAAAAGTATTGATCTATAATCTAAAAATAGCATTAAATTAAACGTGTAGACTAGAAAGTCACGTGTGAGGAAAAGGCTCTGTGATTGGTTATTACTATGACGGCCGAGAGGAGTCAAAATGAAATTCTCTATTCTCTATATGTAATAACTGAATTTCTATGTAAAACAGCGAATATCTTTGAAAAGTAGAGAATATCATTTTGACCCCTCTTGGGTCAAAATGGTGGCCAGGAGGGGTCAAAATGATATTCACTACTTTTCATAGAAATTCAGTTATTGCATAGTAGAGAATTTTATTTGACCCCTCTCGGTCGCGTGTTTACATATTTTGAGCTCCCTTAATTCTCGATGGACAATTAATAGTTAATCATGAATTTATAAAAAAGATTATAATAATCAACTTCAGCATATTAATTATAAATTTAAATTTAAATTTTAGTTCGATCGAACATATTTTTGATATTCAACATTTAGAAATTTTTAGAAAAATGACATAATAAATCTTTGAAAATGATTCTGTATTTGAAACTTTAAATTGCGCGCTAACAATTTTATTAACCAATCATAGAGCCTACAAGCCAAACCTAAATGAGTGTATCGCTTAATTAACTGTCTCTAGCCAATCAGGGCGCGAGCTGATAGAAATCGAATTTAGACTGAACACTTTGTGAACGAGCCGCTTTCAAAACAGCACTGATTTGAAATTACAAAGTAAATCGATTTTATTGACTCAAGTGGTTGTGTGTGTCTGGTGAATTATAGATTGATAGTGAAGCATCTGGAGCAATAGAGGAGCAGAAAGAGCGCATGCTTTTCCCAGAGAAAGGAAGATCTAATGAGCGAATCACGGATCACTATCTAACCACCGATTTCCTCATTTACTCTACTGATGTGAGTTTCATTATAATCAAATCAAATTATATAGCATGTTGTGGCCATGTTATGTTGTGTAATTTGAATATATTTTAGAAAGGTGATTTGAATTATTTCTACCCGGCTGACTGGAAATATGTGAACGAATTTCATCATGTAGTGGGCATCAAGAAGATCTACCCCAACTCTAATGGGACCAGACTTATATTCATTGACAGCAAGAGTGAAGCATTCATCTACAATCCAGTAAGCGAGAAGGTCGCAAATTAGATACAAATTTAATAAAACTCTCAAATGACCCAAAATAAACGCTGCTCGGTTACTTTGTTCAGTAATATTTATAGATATTTAATTTTCATCCATGGATTATTACCTGGATTAGAATTACTTGTCGCGGTCTCTTTTGATTACGTATTATGAATGTCTGGAACAATTATAATTCCAGGTGAATGATCAACTCATTGAAATACCAAACTTCTCCCCAAACACGAAAACTATTCTATGGGATGAAGCTGACTCGCATAATGTAAGCTGATAAGTTAATTAACCTTGATGAAAAATAGTTAAAACGTATTTTGTGAATTTTTAGCAAAAATAGAGATGTAATCACAGAGTTATGATGTGAATAATAGAGTGGCAGTCTGAATGAGATTGTGGAAACAAATTGAAAATCAAATCATCAACGAATACTTAACAGACTGTGATTCGCTAAGAAGAAGTAATGACTGACTCCTAATCACGAATGAAACTCGGCGATTAACTCTCGCCTGCCTGCAGCTGCCATGTTTCTAATTGGTCCCCCATAGAGATGCAATGAATACAAGGTCAGATCTATAGAGTGCTGATCATCTCATTCTCATTGAGGGACCAATTAGAAACATGGCAGCTGCAGGCAGGCGAGAGTTAATCGCGAGTTTCATTCGTGATTAGGAGTCAGGCATTACTTCTTCTTAGCGAATCACAGTTAAGTATTCGTTGATGATTTGGCTGCAAAATTTGATTTTCAATTTGTCTCCTCCACAGTCTCATTCAGACTGCCACTCTATATTCACATCATAACTCTGTGATTATCTGCATCTCTATGCTGTCCTCTCAATGGGGATCAGATCACCATTCTATAGACCACCTTGTATTCATTACATCTCAATAAAATCAATGTTCTATTTATTAACCATAATGTCAATGTTTGATGAAACACAGTTACATCCAAACTGGATATGATTCGAATGTGATTTTTATGTTTTTCTAAAAAAGATGATATTCTTGACGGCGAATGATGAGAAATGCAGCTGCTATCTATCATCTAAAAATGACTGTACAAGTAGGTCTGCATTCGGTGTCTTTAACAATTGAAGTCATTAACCTGCCATTTAACACTTGCCCTGAATTAATCACTGACAATAGTGATTGTTTTAATAATTTCTGCATCTTAACCTTTAATCAGAGATTTATCATTGTGTAGAGCACTGTCTGGTTCACTACGACTCTCGAAAGGGACTTCCATGCTCCCCAAAACAAATCAAGATTTGAATTTTTGAACATTTAAATTCCTCCAAATCTCTATGAATGAATGAAAGAAAAAACCAAATGATAATTAAAATTTCATATTTTATAAATATACTACTTATAAGTAAGAAATATTTCGTTCAAATTATTGAAATATCATGAAAAGGATTAATAAAATTTAATCGATCAGCTACTCTCTATGCGTTTTGTTTTTGGAGGTAAAGTTTGTAATCATTGACCATTTCGCATTGACCCTTGCAGTGCACCATAGTTGCGTGTGATGATTCAAAGCTCTACACCTTCTGCTACTCTGCGCACGCAGTCCCTCTAACCAATAACAACATTAGCGATAACAGCTATAACCCCGGCCTGGCTCACCAAATAGCCGCGGCAGTGCTGACTTCTAATACAGAAACACCGCGATCAAAACTACAACAACCGGCTCCACCCCTGGCATCATCAAAACGTGGGTTAACTCATAAATTTGTGGTCGTTTTGTCAGTGGTGGGTGCTAAAAGTGTCTCCTCAGCTTCCATGGAATCTCACTGTGACTCGAGCTAAACTGAAGCTCTTTAAATATTACTCTCAACATGTCAGAGAAGTTTGCTGATAATCGGAAGAGTTGGTCGGACATGGGAGCGGAATCAATATCGAAAAGGGATACTAATAAATCAATACTAAAAGTGTCCCGATCCAAAACTCGGACACCTTCAAAATGAATCTGTGTCCCATGTTCATTGTAAATTTGTCTCTCTATATAACACTTCCGATTATCAGGAAACTTCTCTGATATGTAGAGAGTAATATGTAGAGTAACATTAAGTTTAGCTCGGGTCACAGATCCCTTTTTAAAGTGTCCGAGTTTTGGCTCATGGACACTTTTTAGCTCGGGACACTTTTAGCACTCACATCGTTTTTGTTTTGTTTTTCATTGGTTTGAAATTTGAGTATAGTTTGTTTTTTGTTAACATTTTATAATTCTTATTCTGTTATTTATTATTTAAGATGGCGAATGGACAATTAAATTTTAAATATTGTTCATTTAATTAATTAGTATTTTTATATTATGGTATTGCATTTCTTAATTGAGAAACTGATCCGTCTAGAATATCGTCTTCTTATTAAAATGAAGGATGAAATACATGATCAATTCTCGTATTCAATTTCTGACTAATTGGATTCGATAGATTCTAGATTTCCAACACTAATAATTTAGAAATAATTGGCGCATATTATCTTAAAATATCTCTATTTATTCTTCTCACAGAGTGTATTCTATAGAGAACAAGAAATCTTCAGTGAACAGTGATATCAATTGTTTGTCTCTATCCCAGATAATCTTTAGTTCCATTTCGATATCGATTGTTTGTCTCTATCACAGATAATCTTTAGTTCCATTTCGATATCGATTGTTTGTCTGTCTCTATCACAGATAATCTTTAGTTCCATTTCAATATCGATTGTTTGTCTGTCTCTATCACAGATAATCTTTAGTTCCATTTCGATATCGATTGTTTGTCTCTATCACAGATAATCTTTAGTTCCATTTCGATATCGATTGTTTGTCTGTCTCTATCACAGATAATCTTTAGTTCCATTTC
>JAYMFX010224962.1:0-10217 GCA_036784945.1 Monocelis spectator | reverse complement strand
TTGGTGGGACAAAAGCAGCGATATGCGTTTCTGTATTTTAGAGAGTGAACTCTCTTGGTATTATTACTCTATGGTTCAATCTTACTTTACTATTAACTATATGTTTATGTAAATGTTAGTTAATTTAATGAAAATCTTGTTTTATACTAGCGAAAATCTTTATTCTACTACTAATTAGTCCGTTAGTAGTATTCTATGAATATTATATCAATAACTACTCCTTTAATTATACTTTACCCTTCTAGTTAGTGTTTTAAATTCTATTCTTAGATATTTTTAAAACAAGCCATAATTTAAATAAATCTGCTGCCACATTTGACCAATCAATATGTTGTTATTCTATTAAATTTTAGGAATTAGAAGCTGAAGAAAAGAGAAGAAAGCAAGAAGAAGCTCAAGCTCAAGAAGAAGAGGTCACCAGCGATCATGATGACAAATGCGAACCCGGTAAGAAAGCACCGGGTAAAAAGAAAGCCAAAAAGAGGAAAGGTAATGGACGTACCGGTGCTAATAGTAAACGTAAAAAGGCAATCGGCCCATTGGATAATGGTGATGATTTGTCGAAGCGAGTTTACGAGACTATGGAAAAGAACAAGGATATGTTCTTTGTGATTCATTTGCACACTACTGCTGTTGCGGCTGAACTGCCCAAAATCACTGATCCTGATCCGTTGATTTCTAGTGAACTGATGGATGGTCGCGATGCGTTTTTACAAATGGCGCGTGACAGACATTTAGAATTTTCATCATTGCGCAGGGCAATGTTTTCAACTATGGTTATGCTCTATGAAGTTCACAAGGAGAATCGCGGAGAATTCTACCACTGTAATCTCTGTAGTAAAAGTATTGAGACTCGTTATCATTGTAAAACCTGCGACGAATTTGATATGTGCACTCGCTGCTACCAAAACAATACGCATCCTCATGCGCTCTTTAAAATAACGTCAGAATTCGACGATGGAGAGTCTTCCCCCGATAGCGGTGAAAACAACTGGCAGGAATCTCGTCGTACAAGTTTAGAGCGCTTCGTCAAAGTTTTATCTCATTCTTCTCAATGCCGCGATATGAATTGTCGCATGCAGAATTGTTTCAAAATGAAGCAATGGACTCAGCATTTTAAGAATTGTAAAAAGAAGAACAGCAAACAATGCCCAGTTTGTCAACGATTTCTCTGCTTATTATTTTATCATTCTAAAAATTGTAAAAATGACCGTTGTGATATTCCACTATGTCGCAAAATGCGAGATAACATGCGACAACAGCAACTGAGGCAGCAACAAGCTGCGATGCATATGATGCGTAGGAGAATGGCTACTATGCAAGACCAGGCAAATCCTTCCACGCCGGCGTCGAGTCAATCAAACAATTCAGTCTTGTCACCTCAGCGTATTCAATCTTCTCTTCCTGCTCAAAATATTATTCCTAATTCTCAAATGACTCATCCCATCTCCTCTTGTTCAATGCCTCTCACACCTTCTAAACCGATGATGTCTCCCGGCCCTACTCTAAATCCGTCGGCTATGCCTTTAAAGAGACAGAATTCTTATCAAATGCCCGGTATTGAAAATCCCAATAATATGCAACCGAATGTTGGGCATCCTTCTATGCAGCCAATTCATTATCACAATCAGTTTGTTAAACCCAACGTCATGATGCAGCAACCGCCACAAGACCAGTCGGGTATGCAGAGTTGGCGCATGACCAACCCTGCTTCTGTACCCATGACCGTTCCTCAGGCCCCGCAGCACATGAATCCGATGGCGCAGCAAAGTGACATCGCTACAGTTCAACAGATGCTGAACAACATCCGATCAAGGTTCCCAGATCCGCAGGAGCAATCAAAACAAGTAAGTATAATGCAAACACTACAAGTTTTGTTTTTTAACTTATACTATTATTGCTCAAGAGTAGACAAAGATTAATTAAGGAGTGGTGCTCATTAAAAGATTTTGCTTTTTAGAATATCAATAAATTAAATAATGTTAATTGTTTTTTTTTAGATCCGTGAATGGTTATCGTCTAATCAACAGTATTATCATGCATATCAAATCTTGTCGAGTCGATCCCAACAGCACCAACGTATGAACCAACAGCACCAGCCTCCAACTTCCGCACCTCCAATGATGAATCAGCAGCCCCAGTTAAGAGGCATGCTGATGAACAGTAATTCCGCGCCTGGTATGCCCTCTCAGCAACCTTCTCCATCAATGCAGCACCAATGGATGATGCAGCAACAACAACAACCAGTTCGTTACCGCAATCAAACCATGGCACCTCATCCTAACATGATGCAACAGCAAAATTCAATGCCTCAACAGTCAATGGTCCCCAATCAAGCCAATGCTGGTTATCCGTCCTCTGCGCCACCTGGATCTCAAGTGCCCCGCGCAGCAATGATGCAACAAATTGTGCAACCTCATGCTCGTGGTCCTCAACATCCCGGAATGGCTACCGGAGCATCTCTTCCGCCCGGCTATTCCGCGAGACCTCCGGGTGTTCAACAGCAGCAACATGGCATGCCCGGCCTGCAAGCTGCTCCACCATCTCAACAGCAGATGTCCGGGTACCAGGGTGGCCCTGATGTAGTTGGGGACCCGAATATCCGACCTGATCAGAGAATGGGTCCGCAATACTGAGCGTTCATTGGCTCTTGACTATCATTTATTGCTTTTATTTCTTTCGAATTGGTGCTGTGAGCTGAATTTTGGCCTAGATTGGTTTTATAAGGTTGGTGTGTATCAGATGCTATATTCTATAATCACTTTCACTCAGACAGAATTTTTGAAAACTTTCTTAATATTATTTCTTTGAGAATTATTTGCTCGTTAATGTTTTATTAGAGGAAATGCATTTATGATTACTTGCTTCAATCCGACATCGCAACCAATACTGCTGCTTTTCACACATTGTTGCATGTGGACATTCATTCCCTTTAAGCTGTGACTGCATGACAATGAATTGACTACTAAAGCGATTGAAACTACTTTGTCTGCTGCATAATACAAACCTGACCTACAGAATTTGCCTCTTAGCGTTATACTTGTGGTCTTATTGACAGCAAAAATGATTCACCAAACCTCCTGCTTGTTTATTATAAATGTATTATTAGTATTATTTACAAGAAGAAAGAATTTTGGCTTGATTAGAAAAAAATACTTAATGAATTAATTTTAATCCTTGTTTATTATTAATGAACAGATTTGTTTCAAAGAGGTCATTTAATCTCCCACTGATTCTCATATTTCAGATCATCTCAACGCCTATCTCATAATTCTTGTATATACAATCAAATCTTGTATTTTTATCCCTTTTAAGTATTCCATTTTATATATAAATCAGTTCTACTGCTGATAAAGAGTTACAAAACTTTACAGCATTTAAAAGCGCATAGTTAGTTATTAATCGCCATTGTTATTTAATTCGCTTGAAAATTAATGAGCAGTCTCATTGCTTTTTCTTATACTATGTAGTATTTATTTTGTTTTCCATTTCTGCTTTATATGTCTGTTAAATAGTGAAATATTAGTGAAATTTCCGGTGATGTTAGGTTCTAAGACGACTTTTCTATTCATTTGGTATGTTGATCCACTTTATTACTTAATACAATCGAGATTAACAATTATTTGTAAATTAAAATATTAGCCAGGCATGTTGTATTTATCATTTTTGTAAAGATTGTTTATATACATGAATTATTGTTTATTAATCGTTTGACTTTGTTGAATTTCTATAGATAATTTCGCTAAAGTATTTGTTACATGTTTGCATCTGTTTGTATTTATGTTACTGTATTTATTATTTTATTTAATTATTCATTCTTATTATTATTAATAAGTGAATTTTTACACATTACTCATGTAAAATTTAACAAAGCTGATTCTACTATGCCACTCATGGAAATATTAATCTATTGTATTTTATCCTTTATCTATGATGATTGATGAAACATCGTTAGTGACTATGACTAATAATTGCCTTGAGCGAATTGTATATAATAATCATCTATCATTACTAACTTAAATCATTTTGTTATTTTATTACTCATTCAACATTCATGATGTATCTATTGCATACCGTTTATTCAAATGCTTCCTAAGCAATCGCCTATTTAGCATTGTGATTTATATTTCAATTTTCTATACATTCTATCGATGATGTTATGAATATGATTTGTTTTAATTAATTAACATTATCTAATTTCAAAAATAATTTTGTAGGACAAAACTTTTAAACGATTCGATTTATTATACATTTATATGACTAGTCATTTGTATGATATTATATGTATTAATTTATTAAATAAATTCAATCACTTGTCCTTAATTTTACATCATTTTTATATGTGAAAAAGTATAAACATATCATATATGGTGAAAAATATCATCTAAATTGATCTAAATAGTCATTTACATTGTCGAATGGTTTTACTGAAAAAAGAAATGGGGTTTTGTCAAAAAATACACTGTATCATATTTTTTCAGTCAACTATAATATAAATCTTAGCATAGTATACTAAATAAATAACTTAGTTACTAGATAAACACAAGTCTAGACTCATTCATATAAAAATATCGCTTTTTGACTGCAGTATTCATCCTTCAATATGTTATGCATATCCGTTATAGTTTCTTATATTTCATAATATTTTAGACAATGAATTTTATCATTATAGGTACCAGAGAGAAATTAATCCTGAACTAAAAAGAGATGTTTGCGTTAAGCGGGCGAGTTCAAAAATGTACTGAGCTACATTTACAAGTACTCTTCTAGTCGAATATACCCGTCAATCCAAAAAGCGCGATGAATTATCATAGTTCTTCGTTCGATACGATAAGAGTTCGACATTTACAAACTACGTATGTTCAATTAAACTGAATACACTGTATCTTAAACATTCATCTATAAAATAATACTCACTTTCACTTAGAGTCTCTTTGTCTCTTGTTGTTTATCAATTTTTATTGTTATATGTTTTAGCGATGATTTTATATTTATTTTATATTTATATTTGATAATTCTTATGCTTAGAGTATATTTAAATTAAAATCTAAGTCTTATTTTGGTTGAAAACAAAATGTATTTTAGGTTGTGTTTTAATATATCAAATTGAGTTATATATTTACAGCGCTAATATAAATTTAACTGTAATTTAAAATGCGATCTCTTTTGTTATCAATCGGATGATTTTACATCAATTTTATAAAAATGTTATAATCATTACAAATTAGTTACATTAAATGTCATTTTACATTAATTTTTATCCATTAAAACCCTTTTCACAATAACAGATAAATATTTTTTATACTTGTAAAAAAATTCATACTGATTGATTACTACAAACTATTGCCATAACAAATAAAATTATCAATTGATTTCAAAACATTTACTGCAACTTTATTTTCTATTATTGAATTTGGTTTGCTTGCAAGATCAATCAAGCAGATCATTCATTTTTTATCCAATTCTTGAATAAATGAATCCATATGGCCATAAAATTATTCAATATACAGCAGTTTTCAACTCTAATTTTTTGGAAACATCATTGTTGTTTTTAATTTGGTTCAATTATTTTTTCATATTTATGCTAATCTATGTATTTTGGTATGTATTCTAAGCTTGCATTTTATTATGTCAAACATTCATTTCCAATGAAAGTATTTACCAATCTTTATTTTTACTTTATATAATATTTTAAAATCCTATTTGAATACATTTAGACTTGCATACCTACCTTAAATAAGTTATTTAGAAACTATCAAAACATTTATGATATATTGGATATTATTTAAATACTTTATTTTTTTCAATATTACATTAAGTAAGTAAAACATATAAGAAACTCAAACTATCTTTTCTCCTTTTGGTTAATTAATTCCATGATCAAGTTTATGCATATGTTTATCAATTTGTGTTATGAGTCTCTAAAATTACAAATAAATTATGAGATGATCTCCAAAAAGTCATCATTTACCTTAAAAATGCATATTATATTGTTATATTTAAAATAAATAGACAATAAATATTATGATTTATATGGCTAAATAAACATATTCTTTTATATATTGTTCATTAAGATCTATAAGATTAAATGGGTATTTTTAAATATATAAATTAATAGGGTTGTATACTTAAATTTTAGATGTGAATCGGAAATGGTTTCTCAGTGTCATAGAAACTGGCTTCGATGGATTTCAGTTATCCTCCTTATATTGTGTTTAAATACTCCAGCCAAAGAACTGACTCGACTTGCCTTCACTAGTGACATTTACAATACTACAGTTTATCAAGATGCTGCTTTTGATGAATATACCACACCCCTTCAATCTCATATGGGAGTTAAAATATTTGGCAATCATCTTAATGGATCTGTAACATTTAAAATTGACAATTCTAAAGAATTCATTCCTATTGCCTTTCATCTGGGTGATTTCTTTTTTCTTCGCATTAAAGTTACTTTTTTTGCTGATCTTAATAGGGAAAAACGGAGTCTTTATGATTATCCTGTTACTGCGGAATTTTTATCTGATGCTGGAAAAAAGAAGTATTTCGCGTATTCTCGAGTTGTGATCAAAGTTTTAGATTCCAATGACAACTGCCCTTCCTATGATCTATCCAACTTGAGTTTTACAATTTTCCAAAATCTCAGCATCTCGCATTCATTTGGGCGAGTTATCTTTACAGATGCAGATACTGGAAGAAATGCGCAAATTCTTTACTTCCTTCATCCAACAGAAAGGAAGAACAAACTCTTCAGAATTGATTCTCGCACTGGTGATCTCTATGCCACCAATGTGATCCGTCGTACTGCACCCTCTACTCACAGTTTCACTGTGCGAGCACTCAATCCCGGTGCTGATCCCATGCAGTGCAGATTAATCAGTCAAATAGCAGTCACAGTCATTGTAAAAGCAAGCAATCTTTACGCACCCCACATCAATGTAATAGTTTTAGATAATGTAGTTACTCCTGGTGTGAAAGACACACTGTATGCTAAAGTAATGGTGAGTGATAAAGATGTTGGTCCTGGTGGTTTCATTAAGAAGTTATACATTGCTGACGAATCAAGAGCAGCGTTCAGTTTATTTTATTTTGTCCCTACAAAAAGGAATGGCGAATTTTATATGCGCTTACGTCAGCATTTGAAAAACATTTCCATATTTACGTCTTTTCCTGTGATATTAAAAGCCATTGACGGAGGTTCACCTTCACTATCCTCCACCAAGAAGCTTTCAATAAATATAGTAACACTTCCAAATTATAAATTGAACTTTCCAAGCCGAATTGTCATCCATGTGCCTGAGTCATCGCTTGTTAATTCTACTGTATATGTTTTGAAGCCTGATCTGCTCTACAGATTGCCAAATATGAAACTCATCTACGTGCAGCAAATATCATTAACTGATACTCAACTGCCTTTTCAAATTACAAAATTTGGCTCCGTCATCGTTATTTCCAGTTTGAGGAGCTTAAATCACAAGCAGGTATTAATACCGTTCACCGTTAAAGATCAAAATAACTTCCATTCTAGTGGCATCGTTTATTCTACTCTTGTGATAAACATTACACACACAGGTAGCATCTTCCCCATTATTTCTAATAACAATACAATCAAATTTATATCCGAGTCAACACCCATTGGTAGCAGAGTGCTCAGAATATCTGTAAAGAATCACGATACGACAAAGGATCAATTGCGCTACCAATTATTCAATGAAGATGTTTTACCTTTCGCTTTAGACGCTTTAGATCCCTCTTGGATAGTGGTGACTAAAAAACTCGACGCCGAAATTATGCCACCTCAGTTTCAATTGAGAGTACAAGTAAGGAACTCTGGCAAACCGTTTCCCAAAGCTTCGATTGCTTCTTATCAAATAGGGCTAACCGATTCGGATGAATTTCCTCCACAATTCATTTATCGAGAGTGTCGAATACTCGTATCTAATAGCGCTGCAATTGGCACTGAACTGGGTGCCTTTCACGTGAAAGATTTGGATGTCAGCTCGTCACAAAAATTTCAAATCAAAATAAGGGACACGTCGGATTCGGAATGTTTTCTAATTGAAAATGACATTCTAAAATTGAAATGCGTGAACAAAAATCGAAAGAATATCGTTTTAAATCTGATTGCAAGGAATGGAGAACGAGAGTCGGATCCGCTTCCGATTTACATTAATTTTGTGTCGCCCATTGAAGATTCATTGGAATATAAGTCTATTCAAAGGAAATGCCAACCGTCTAACGCATCTCAATTGTTGGAGCAACAGACCTCAAATAGAACTGCCTATTCAAAAATTTTGACTGAAGCTCTGTCGAACTTTAATGATCCAAATAAAAATGCTCGAAATTCTCCCGTCTTCACCTCGAAATTACCATCTAAACTGCAGATCCGAGAGGATATTCGTAATGCTTCCATGATTCTCGTGGTGCGTGTGAACGATAGTGACAATGAGAAATACACGCCTTCCGGTGTGCTGGTGTTTGGACTGGTGGAGGCGGATCACAATTTAAATGCATTTCCCTTTTCATTAAAACAATATTCAAATTCTCAAGCAAGTGTCCTAGTTACTTCTCCATTGGATTATGAATTAGTAAGCAGATATGACTTTTCTGTTCGAGTTTGTGATCAAGGTGTTGTGGCATCAATGTGCATTACCCATCCAATTACTGTCCTCATTTCCAACGTGAATGATAATCCGCCGAGATTTACCAGTGATACTTTGGATAGACCGCTGTCGGAATATTTCCCAGTCAGAAAGGTTATCATGCGCTTCACCGCTGTGGACGATGATGAGCCTAATGGATCCGCTATTCGTTATTCATTGAAGAATCATAGGGACACTTTTCGATTAACCAGAAAGAGTGGACGATTAAAGTTGAAGAAGCCACTAGATCGAGAAACTAAGAGCTCGTACAGTTTAGTAATTGTGGCCAGAGATGGTGGCAATCCGGAGCTCTCGGCTACTCAAATCGTATCGATTAAAGTTGCCGACGAAAATGACAATCCGCCGATATTTCCGCAAACCAATTTTACCGTTTTGTTGCAAGCGGACTTACCCATTGGTTCTTACATCACAACCTTTCTCGCGTCTGATCGGGATGAGGGAGAGAATGGTCGCGTCTCCTATTCAATCGAAGGTTCACGCGCAGCTACGTCCTGTTTCTCGTGCGACCCTGATAGCGGCGTATTGACCTTGTCATGTCGGCTGAATTTTCAGCGGCGTTATGAACTGACGGTGACAGCCACTGACAATGGAAGACCGGCCTTACGCAATGCTGCCAAATTTATTGCGCGAGTTCAAGCCACTTCGTACAATGCATTTGCTCCTAAATTTAAACAGTTCCTGGTGCACGGCAAAATTTATGAAAATCAAGAGCCGAACAGTCTTGTTGTGAAAGTTACCGCTGAAGATAAAGACAACCACTATCCCATTACCTATTCCATCGAAGGTGGTTCCGGGCTGGGTAGATTCCAAATCAATGACACCGGTAAGTTTAGTTAATATAATAAGAAAACGTTTTAATGATTTACTCCTTATTAATCATTAATCTATGGATTCCAAATCATTAATCTATGGATTCCAAATCATTGATCTATGGATTCCAAATCATATATCTATGGATTCCAAATCATTAATCTATGGATTCCAAATCATTGATCTATGGATTCCAAATCATTGATCTATGGATTCCAAATCATTATTCTATGGATTCCAGGTCATATTGTGACCCTCCAATCGTTCAACGCGGAAGCGATTAGTTATTACTGGTTGGTTGTGTGGGCCTCTGATAATTACTCAATCAGGAAAAGAAGTTTCTGCGAAGTCTACATAGAGATTGAAGATGTGAATGATGAAACACCAGTGGCAGAACGGGCGAGTTATTCCATCTCGATGTCAGAAAACACCCCGGCCGGTACGGAATTGGTTCGAGTACAGGCGTATGACTTGGACCGGAGTCGACAACAGTTGACTTACAGCATAACTGGTGGCAATCCACAAGGAAACTTTATCATCAACCCTAGAACAGGTTGGTTGGTCTGAGCCTTATCTATTGTTGTTTTACTGGCATTGCCTTCAAATCACTCTTGCCAGTGGATATCGATTTATGCCTACCAAGAAAATCTTCAGAAAATCCTATCTTCACCATTATAAATTGGTGAAGTTCAAGATGTCATAGTGATGACGAAACTCAATATCAGATTTTAATAATTCTTTTAC
>JAYMFX010224951.1:0-10218 GCA_036784945.1 Monocelis spectator | reverse complement strand
CGAAATGGTAAACTACAAATCAATCGATATTTGTTTTGTGAATGAATAGATCACGAAATGGTAAACTACAAATCAATTGATTAAATTTTAAATCATTTCAATGAGATTTAAGTCTTAGAAAACCATTTATTTTTAAAAGTCCCGATCTGAGTATTTCCTCATTCTGTAAATGATCAGACCTCTATAACAAAACTATTCAATTTGTTTACCTTTATACATCTGTGAGCTAGCCATTGATTTGAATTTATTCGTCTGTTGTTTTAATGATTTTTGTGCATTCAATCCCAGCAGTTTTGATAAGAGCAGTGTCGCCTCGTCAGAGTATTGGAAATCCTTCGAGGAGGATTTCCCTGCATGCTTTCCTCCATTCGAATAATCAGGAAGTTTGACGACATTCTCTCCCATATTCGGGAACGTTTTCAATTCGGGGAGCGCGGTATTATAACCTTGTAGATTTTGAGATCGACCGCTTCTGAAATTGTTTTGCAATTTCGGTTGATAACTCGACAAATATGGATATCCATTGTCCGCTGAAGAGGTTGCTCTGTCCGTACTTTGTCCGTATTGCTTCTGTCGATTCGATGATTGGTATGGTCTGAATTGGTCAATTGAATTTATACTGCTTGTCGAAGGAATATTAAAGCTGCTAGATGAGCCATGCATGGTTCGACTTGGAGTGTCAAAATTTGTTATTGGAGTTTGACGATTACCGTATGAGAATGATTCGCTCTGTCCATATCCACGAGAGTTTACCTTACCGTTGTACTGATTTGCCACTCTGTTAGGGATAGAATTGGCAGTTGTATAGGGATTTCTAGTAGTCGTAGACTTTCTTCCGTAGGACTGGGGAGAGTTTTGATATGAACCTGAATATCTGGCGCTTTGTACAGTTGAAGGAGGTCTATATGCTGTAGGTCTCCTGTTGAAAGTATCTTCATAAGTTCGATAAGGATTACCAATCTGTTGACCAGCAATGGCAGTGTCTCCATTTGAGTTATATTGCTGCTTTGAAATTGTGGGATGAAAATTATTTCTGATAAACGTCTTCACACCGTTATTCATCAATAAGCTGTTACTGTTACCAGAGGGTCTATAACCAATCCGTTTATTTGTCGTATATTTGGAGCTCTGTAAATTATCCGTAAACAATTGTTGATTATTTGCAGACTCTTTATCGTCATACGAAATTAATGCTTCGTCATAATTATCGAAATTGGGATCAGCATTGTCCACAAAATCACCATTCTTGTCAGATGCAGAAAATGAACTGTCGATAGGTGGGCTATCTTGAAACCTTTCTACATTCTGGTTCAATGAAGAATGGGAACCATAACCTACCGTATTAGATAATGGATAACAATAGAAATACTTCCTATCACTGACAATAAAGAAGACAGTTAACATAGAGATTGCATTCATTTCTGATTTCACTGGGATAATGAGCAGATCCATTCTATAAGGTATTACGGACTGAGCGATTATAGTGAACTGTGATCATCGATCGAATTTTCTATTCCTTAATATTGGGTGATTGTATTGATCTCTGGTAGTAGAAGATGGTGAAATAAAAGAAATGAAACCTAACCGCTCAAAGATAGAGCGATTTAGAGTTTGTGAGTTTGTGGGTTTATTGAGTTTATGAGTATATTGAGTTTATGAGTTTATTGAGTTTATGGGTTTATTGAGTTTATGAGTTTATTGAGTTTATGAGTTTATGAGTTTATTGAGTTTGTGAGTTTATTGAGTTTATGAGTTTATGAGTTTATTGAGTTTATGAGTATATTGAGTTTATGAGTTTATTGAGTTTATGAGTTTATGAGTTTGTTGAATTTATGAGTTTATGAGTTTATTGAGTTTATGAGTATATTGAGTTTATGAGTTTATGAGTTTATTGAGTTTATGGGTTTATGAGTTTATGAGTTTATGACTTTGTGAGTTTATTGAGTTTGTGAGTTTATGAGTTTATGAGTTTATGAGTTTATTGAGTTTATGAGTTTATTGAGTTTATGAGTTTATGAGTTTATGAGTTTATGAGTTTGTGGGTTTGTGGGTTTATGAGTTTGTGGGTTTGTGGGTTTATGAGTTTGTGGGTTTGTGGGTTTGTGAGTTTATGGAGTTTATGGAGTTTATGGGTTTATGGGTTTGTGAGTTTGTGGGTTCATGAGTTTATTGAGTTTGTGGGTTTATGGGTTTATGGGTTTATGAGTTTGTGGGTTTATGAGTTTATGGGTTTATCAATTTATGAGTTTGTTGGTTTGTGTGTTTGTGAGTTTATTGAGTTTATGAGTTTATGAGTTTATGAGTTTATGAGTTTATGAGTTTATGAGTTTATGAGTTTGTGGTTTATGAGTTTGTTGGTTTATGAGTTTATGGGTTTATGAGTTTATTGAGTTTATGGGTTTATGAGTTTATTGAGTTTGTGGGTTTATGAGTTTATTGAGTTTGTGGGTTTATGAGTTTATGAGTTTGTGGGTTTGTGGTTTATGAGTTTATGAGTTTATGAGTTTATTGAGTTTGTGGGTTTATGGGTTTATGAGTTTGTGGGTTTATGAGTTTATGGGTTTATTGAGTTTATGGGTTTATGGGTTTATGGGTTTATCAATTTATGAGTTTGTTGGTTTGTGGGTTTGGGAGTTTATTGAGTTTGTGGGTTTATGAGTTTATGGGTTTATTGAGTTTATGGGTTTATGGGTTTATGGGTTTATCAATTTATGAGTTTATTGAGTTTGTGGGTTTATGAGTTTATGGGTTTATTGAGTTTGTTGGTTTATGAGTTTATGAGACAATAATTTACGATGGATAAATAATTTTAAAATAAATAATCCTCATAGTGTTTTTTTTTTCGAATAAAAGATTGAATCCAATCAGATAAAGAGGTATTAACGATTTGCAGTTATTTAAAATCCCTAAATTCATTATTAATGCAAGTGACTTCTTAATTATCTAATATGCTGCAATCATATAAATTTACATAGAGAAAGGATTAAGGATAAATTGCAAAATATTTTGATGATGCAAAAATAAGAAATTTGATTTTCTCTTTCATCCTTACTTATATATTTATTATATTCCTCAATAAAGTTAATTCTGAATATAACTCAATATGCTTTATTCAGATTGAATATCAGATCCTTTCATACCAGCTACGCCTATTTAAAAGCTTAATTTCGATATGAAACACTTTTATCCTTTCACTATATAAATCAATTGTGAGTGTGGATCAACGCTTTAGAGGAAACTAATTTACATAATTGCTAACAGAGAAGAAAAACTTTATTCGATTAATGAATACCTATACTGCATATTGTAGGCTGGTACCTGGAAAATATAAGAAATTTTCTTATTATAGCAATTGATGTCGTATCTATTATATTGCTCATCTGTTTAATAGAATTTACAAATGTGGATTCATTTTAATTAAAATGAGTATAGCGCGAGGTGGCCGAGTGGTTAGAAAATAAATTGTCGGATCGCTATGGACGCATAGAAATTACTTTTATCCTTTTTTAGTTTAAAAGCTAACAGTAATTTCTATGTCTGATTCAGCATCCAGTTGAATTAGCACGCAGTATAAGAAGCCTTTCAAATTGACATTCTTTTGTAGAGAGCCGAATGGTTAGGACGCTTGACCATACCAATCCAGGGGTCGAGAGTTCAAATCCCGGCGATGTACTCTGATCGGTAATGAAATATTGTATTTCGCTGTATAGTGATTACAGTCTTTTTTCTGAATTTTGATTATTCTCAGTAATTTTATTATCTACATCTCCATGCAAAATTCACAGTTCATATTATATCCTATTAATCGATATAATAATATATTTGATGAAAGAGAAAATCCAACAATTCTATAGAGCATGTTTGTGTTAATGGCTTGAATGCTTTTGTTGTGCGAACAAACAGCTCAAATGAAGCTTAACAGCTTTAAGTATTTACCTGAATATGAACTCCATGTATAAGATTTCTTATGAAATTCGACTGTGTTGCTCATCTGAGCCGCGCTTCATTGACCAAATTGATGCTTGAAAGGAACAACTCGATAATGAATTGTTGAGTTACACGACTAATTTACATCGACACAAATTCTCTTAACATTCTGCTGAACACGCATATTATTGTTTAATTATTTAGAAAGTGAATTTCAAAAATTATCTACGAAAATTTACATAAAATCGTTGAGGGTATAATCGAATTTCATTTAGGGCTGTTGATAATTAATAACTCGCTTTTAGTATTATAATATGGAGTTATACGATATTTTGAGTGATTATGATTGCTAGACATTATTATGAATTTTATATCATTAAAAAGCGCTCCTTTTATACTTTCATTTTGTAAAAGAAATATTAAAATCCGATATTGAGTTTCGTCGCTATGACATGTTGAACTTCACTAATTTATAATGGTGGAGATAGGATTGAGATAGAAAATGAATATCAACTAGCAAACGTCTTAGAGAAATGAGAAATGTGGAATAAGAGAGAGAGAGAGAGAGAAGAAATCTTACTTACTGCTTTTCTCTATTCTCCCCTGCTAAATCATGAATAAATTAGAATAGAAATACAGTTGGACAATTAACTATTATATCACTCTATCTCTATATGCGGTAATGCTATTTTTCAATCATATAAGTTTCGATAAAATACTATTTCAATAGATTTTATCCATGTTGATTGAATTTTTATGGAAGCATCTCTATGCATTTAGTAAAAACTAAATATATAAATTTATAATCAAAGAAATTTTATTTTTGAAAATTGATATTAAGGAATGTAATGTCAATATGACTGTTAAGTGATCCTCTAATTCTATGGAAATAGACTTCTTTTGGATACGAACAGCATACAGAGATTATGCGTAGTATCCAAAGGGAAGTCTAAATTTCCATAGAATTGAAGGGTCACTTAAACAGTGAAAGTGACCCTCCAATTCTATGGAAATTTAATCCGCCCTTCGATACGGCCCTATCTCTGCAATGATATGAGGTATCTAAGGGCTTATTAACAAATAACATTCCATAGAATTTAACGGTCCATATCGCATTAATGAAATATCTATGTGCCCAATTGAACTGACTATCTGAATAGTATTTAGATTAACCTTGTTGCTCACGGACTAAAATATTCACAGAAATTTATTCGTTTCCCATTGCCTTATTATTTAACTAATTTGCAGAACTATAAATTCAATATCTCAACCATTATAAATTGGTAAAATTTCAAGATGTCATATAGAGTCATAGATCATTAAACAGCTCTCCTTTTATACTTTCATTTAGTAAAAGAAATATTAAAATCCGATATTGAGTTTCGTCTCTATGACATCTTGAACTTCACCAATTTATAATGTTGGAGATAGGATTTTCTGACGCTTGGTAGTCATAAATGAATATACAAATATCTACTAGCAAGTGTGGTTACTTACTCTATGATCTCTATGACCTCAATAATAATGAATTGGTTATCTGCCTGTAATGCTGGAAGTAGAAACCTAGCTATATTTACGTAAAAATCAAAACAGATGTAATAGATATAGCCAAAAGTTGTATTCTTAAACATTTTTGATTAGCAATACAGAATTGCATTTTTCAAACAAAAAAGAAACATTCGTTTATTAAAAAATAAAGAAACTAAGGCATAATGTATTTATTATATTATGCCTTCTAATATTCCATTTGAATAAAAATATTTTAAACAATTGCTTTTCTTTTTTAAAAAAAGAAATGATAATTTACAAAACTTTATAAATTTTTATTAAAAATCTATTTTCTGTTTATGTGATTGAAACAATATGTGGCTACAAATAACATTTCTAAACTGCCAAGTGGAATTCATTCTTTATTACAATCCTATTATTCCATGCAATTTGAATTGCTTGATATTGTATTGTCAGCAACCTGTCAAGAGTGATGTGATCTAGATAGCTACTACATTGTGTGCACCTTTCACTACTGAAGAATTTGTAACAATAAAAGAGTGGAAAATCTATCAACAATATTACATAATATAATAATAATAGCAGTGGAGACAGAGAGTAAGTTTTTAAACTTTTTCAAAAAAAAACATTATTTCAAAAAGAAAACTCAATGATTACAAAAATAGTAAATAAAAAAATGGCACAAACTTAGAGAGAAAATACGACACCTTTTTACTGAAACTCTTAACATAAAATACATGACAATTATTGCATGATATTGATTAGATAATCATACAATAGAATAAAATCAATGGCTATAATATGCTCTCATCCATTTCAGTTAATCAGTTTATTAAGAGATATTCATTTTAGAATCCTCGATGCCTCGAATTTTTATAACAAAGATTGTCAGTTTTAGAGATTTAACTAAATCGGAAATAATATTTATTTATACAAGTAATTGATTTGAAAATAATATTCTCATTATTAATCCAAAATCATCATAAAAATCATAAAAATGACAGCTAAAATTTGTGAGTTTACATATCTATTCTTCAATTAAACAGACTTCAATTTTTAATCAAGAAGCTATGCGTTTGATATTTCTAAGGCAATCAATAATGATTAAAATGTAATTAATTACTTCTGTACAATACATAGTAAGTATTATTTTAAGAATAAATGAAAAAAATCCATAATGCTATTAATAGGGACCGGAAATAGAGTGTTGGACAGACAGAGAGAGACAGAGAGAGAGAAGATAGCGATATATTAATTTATTATTACCGAGAAATGTCTAATCTAATCAGAACAATTGAATTTTACAATTCATGATGATTGAATCATTATAGACGATAGAAACACTCATTTAAAAACTACAGACAAGAAATAGTATTAATTTTAATTAATTTATAAACAAACCAGCAACATGCAAATGACCACATAATACAAATTGCTATTGGGAATGGGAATAAATACAGACATTCAAAACGTGAGTCTAAATACAACATACACAGAGAGAAATGCATCATTATTATTATTATGATGATTATTTAACAATTAAAATCCGGATATTTCGTCGACATTTTTATGAAATAATAAATAATGCAAAAACTTAAAATTACTACTTAAGTAATAAATTCGAGTAACATTACATTAAAATAATACGACATAATAGCTATGCCTGATATTTTCAGGGTGGAACAAGGATGGCTCTTTCTTCCCACTCCCATTTTGTGAATATAAAAAAATGAATAATTTGAACTTCTAAAAAATAAAAAATGTGACAATATTTATTTAATTTTTAAAATGATAAAATCTGCATAAATTAAAAGAAACAGACTACTAACAATGAATAGAGAAAATAATATTACCAACAAAAGGACAACATACACATTATCAATCAATGATAGAAATCATTGTCAAACTGTCAATAGAGTAGTTAGTTTATTTGTTGTTATTGTTGTGTATTTTAAAAAAGGAGAGAATGGACATCTTTTTATAAAAGAGATGTTTTACAGCACGTGTATACATACCATCCACTACTTACTCACACATAGAAAATAAATGAAAGCGCAAAATAAAGAAGGGCAAAAATATAATCATTCTTTCACCGCTGAATTAGATCACATCTTAAACCAATTTGAACATTTATCGTTTTCTCATTGGACAATTAGAAAAATTAATTTCAATAATTGAACTACTTACAAAAATGGAAGTAGTATAATAGATGATATTAATTGATTAATTCAGGGTAAATGGCGGTCAATGATCAAATATTTAGTCAGTCAGGTACTCAGTGCAGTGAAAATGAAAATAACTCAAATCAACTGAAGCTCCTCGAAGGGGGAGGGGGAGGGGGAGGGGAAAGGGGGCGTCGTTTAAAACTTTTTTCAAACTCGAAAATTTAACATCTCGAGAACAGAAAAAAGAAACTCTCAAAAGGCAGACGGTAGTAAATTGATAGTAAAACAGAATGATAAATATAATCCACGATTTATAAATATTTGAGGCCCGTTTAAATTCCTTATTATTAAAGAAAATGATTAACAAAATTCAATTATTTTAACGCTCCTAATTTCAAATCATTCTTGATTGATTGGCAATTATCTTTAATTGATTTAATTTAATTTAATTTAAACGGGCCCCTTAACTACAGAAACTCATTCTACAAGCAATTGAATGAGCAATAGCATAGATAGACCATGTCAATAATCTGCACAAAACGACAATCGGAAAAAAGCGAATCTTCAAATAGTTATTTATTTATTTATTGACTAGGCGCTAGCTGAGATAGCTCCTAGGATTTGGAAGGCTTTGGCGAAGTTCTGGCAGCTGTCTGATTGGGATTTAATTGATTATTGGTTGGTTCTGGGGGATTCACTCTGATGAGAACTTTGGCATAGCCGTGAAGTTCGGATTCATTCGGAAGCTGTCCCGGGGCTGGCGTAGAATTCTGAAATGAGGAAATGAGGAAATGACACAAAACTCAGTTAATGACGCATTGATTTTATAAGATCGCGTGAATCTCAATAAAATAGTTCACTACCGAAGTCGGGATTTGAACTCTCGACCCCTGGATTCGATTGGTGGTCAAGCGTTCTAACCATTCAGCCAGCGTTCATTACAAAAAAAACAATGACAAGTTGTTGAAAGCATTCTTATAGTGTGTGCTAATTCAACTGGATGCTGAATCAGACATAGACATAGAGATAGATTACTTAAAGCAGTATATGGGTTCAAACTGAAATTCTCTATGAAATAACTGAATTCCTATGTAAATAGAGATATTCTCGAATTCAGTTATCTCATAGAGAATTTCATTTTGACCCCTCTCGGCCGCCATAAAGAAGTATGGTTGAGCCAACCACTAAACACTGCTAGAGTGACTCAAAGTCAAGATAATATCAGCCACTGCCACTGAAATATCTTGATAAGGGCAGTGACAAGGTACCATATCGAAACTTATTAAAAATAATCTTTAACAATTAGAAATGGATTATTTCTTTCATCAAGAAACTTTGCTACATAAAGAGACTATGCTAGTAGACAGAACAATAATTGTGAAAGCCATATTGACAACGATTTCAGTCTATAACTCTATAAATCTATAACACTATTATTGCTGTAGCCAGGTTGGTTTTCTTTCTTACAGGAAACACAATAATGATTGCCTTCCTTTTTCTATAGGAAAATGAACTGTACTCTGATTATTGTTGTGACTTCATCAGCAGTAAATTTCACTTTACTCGCTTGACAAAATCCAATTACTGAATCAGAAGAATGAGATAGGGACACATGCGATAGTTTATTAGAAAAAATGAAAAACATTTGTTGATGAAATATCAGTAGAACATTCAAAGAACACCTCAACATACAACAAATATCAACAGAACAATCAAAGAACACCTCAACATACAACACATATCAACAGAACAATCAAAGAACACCTCAACATACAACAAATATCAACAGAACAATCAAAGAACACCTCAACATACAACAAATATCAGCAGAACAATCAAAGAACACCTCAACATACGAGAAATATCAACAGAACAATCAAAGAACACCTCAACATACGAGAAATATCAACAGAACAATCAAAGAACACCTCAACATACGAGAAATATCAACAGAACAATCAAAGAACACCTCAACAACAAGGTACATTAACATTCTTGCATTTCTATGATAGTGCGAGTTAGTGAGTGATCTCTCTACCCTGTTAATGGAACTCGTGTGGATTAGAGTTGGTAAACTATAGACAGTATGTTCTAATCTTACCAAAGGAAATACTCTTTCTTTAGCTTCAGGCTTTGACACCAGCTGGGCCATATTATGAGCAACTAAAAATACAACAATTTCTTGTTTACAATTTATTTAACAACACAGACAAATTTACCGCATTAAAAGAAAAAGATTTTCCAAAATATTGAATTTATTACAAAACATTTAAAATTTGTAACAGAGCTATAAGCATTATGACCAATAGAAATTAACCAAATGTATTGCTCAAATATGATTGGAGTCAACTCGTGACCAATAGAAATTCACCAAATGTATTGCTCAAATATGATTGGAGTCAACTCGTGACCAATAGAAATTCACCAAATGTATTGCTCAAATATGATTGGAGTCAACTCGTGACCAATAGGAATTAACCAAATGCATTGCTCAAATATGATTGGAGTCAACTCGTGACCAATAGGAATTAACCAAATGCATTGCTCAAATATGATTGGAGTCAACTCGTGACCAATAGGAATTAACCAAATGTATTACTCAAATATGATTGGAGTC
>JAYMFX010224930.1:0-10221 GCA_036784945.1 Monocelis spectator | reverse complement strand
GCCATGTTTCTAATTGTCCCCTCAATGAGAATCAGATCACCACTCTATAGATCACCTTGTATCATTACATCTCTATGATGTAGGCATACAAAAGATAGAATAATATACAACTGATGTCCACGCAATTATTTCGATTAGAATGAGAATAATTTGATTGATTTCATTGGCTGATTCACATGAAATGCAGTTTATTCTAGATTCTCAATCAACTGATCGAATAACTGTATTATTAACTACGTATGTAAGTATGTATCATTGTGAAAAATGTGTTATGACCTACTGCTATTCAGCTTGACTCCATATAGGGTTCCTCTTGGCATGTTGAATGAATAACCGATTGTGAAGTTGGAATTATGAATCAATTCTGATGGAATGGACCCTATCACTTGGTGATTTGATAGGGTCATACTGCTATCAACAATGGCATTATGCGAGTAGGAAAAATAACCTGCAATTATAAAACAGGTAGGTAATAATTGTATTCGTCTGAAAAATGAAATACACCATAATCAATAACTATTATAGAATTGAGTAATTATAAATCTTACCTCCATAGTCTGATCCGTAATAAGAAATCAAATGGAAAAATTCCAATTTACTTGCAATAGGATATTCTAATTTTACCCGGAAGTAAATAGAATAAACGAATGTGTCGTTTATACCAATTAGTTCATTTTGGAGGATACGCAACCGATTATCGTTCAGTAGAATTACGATGGAATTTGTATGATTAATTATCTCGATTATATCAGATGGAAATACCAATGTAATCTGAAATTTATTATAAAGATAAAATATTTGACAATGTGGTATATATTGGAGATAAAAGCATTCTTTTGGAGGGGGAGGTTGAGACTCACTCTGACAAAGAGGACATCGAACCCCGGTCAATATTTGTTTAATACATAAATTATCATCAAATTATCCGCCAATCAATGACTCACATTCGTTAAGTTTGCATATTCTGAGGAGAATATTCGATCGAGTTTAATGGTGAAGTCAGCGTTGACAAACACCCCAGCTTCTATTTTATCAGTAGAAAATTGATGAAAGATATTCAGATTTGCTCCCATTATGAAAAGACTCTCTGTCATAAAGTTCGATAAATAATTAAAATCCTGAGATTTAGCATTGGCAAGAGCATTGAAAGTAAATATTTGTCCAATATGAAGGTGGTAGGCGGTCAACTTTGTAAAATAAATTTTAATATTCATTGATTCATTTTTTATGTGAGATGCATTTATAGAGATTATAATTTTTGATGTATCTCCTTGGTTCATCAAACTGATTGTTTCTTCCGTCATATTATCGAATTGTGATAGAATTATTCGATAAAAAGAAAATATCGGTCGATGCTCAGTTATGTCCTCACAGGAAAGAGGACCCAGAATTACTTGTGAAGTACATTCAGTTTTGTTGAAATATTTTGTTGGCAAATCAACAGTCAGTGTGACATACGAAATATTTTCCAATAAGAAGTTTGTTAAATTGGTAGATATCAACACAGATAGCTGAAATTCTTCATCGATATATAGAGCTGATTGATTATTGTAGTTTTCATTTTTGGTAATTATATTGAAATTTTCAATGTTAACCAAAGAGTTTACAGGATATAATAAAGTCAAAATAAGTATTAACGAGGAGTACATTATTGAGACTGAATTCTTGGCCTAAAGAGGTTTAAAAGGAAAATTATTATTAATAGAATGAATGCAAGTTAATTCATATGGTATACAACAATGGTATGAAATTTACAATTAACTAATTTTAAGCAAGAAAAACTTAATTCAATAATCTTAAAAATGCTCCATATATTTCAGTAATGCACTTTCAAATGTCACTTGAAAGGGCTATCTAAATAGGATTCCCTGTGATCACAATGAAGTACTCAATGTAATGAGAAGTACTCAATAAATAATACAGTAATAATTCAGATAAATACAGAGTTTACTAATCTGACTATCATTCATGAAGAAGAAGTACTCAACACTGACTGCTTAAAAGTTAAATATTTATTTTAGACATAACCAAAGGTCACATATGGCTGCATATTAAAATAGAGTTGGTTGCTACAGGTATATAGTTAATTTTCTGATTTTTAAGGATAATTGCATCACTTGGTAATTTCTAAGTAGGTATTATAAGTGTCATCAAATTATAGAGTCATTGAATTTCACATGAAATATGATTATAAAATGAAATAACATTCTGTGATTCCATATCACAATAATAAACATTTTTGGATAATCATGCATATCTTATGGAAAATTTTGGTGAGTTAATTTGATTTTATTTCTATCCCAACCAACAAATGAATTGATTTGATTTCTTTACAAAACTAAATTAAAAAGAATCATGAATTATTGTTATCAGCACCATTTTTTTTCTCATTCCATAATATTTTACAATAAAATAAATAAATAAATAATGCTGTACCATATTGATAATTTGAATCTATAGAAATATTGAAATTCAATATTATAGAAATAAATTATTAAATTCTTATAAAGTGTTTATATGAGCATGTAAAAATAGATTTGCTATCAAAGATGAGGATAAATTTTGAGATATTTGAGTCAATGATATATGGAATATAAAATAAGATTAGCAATATAAAATTTACTGATTTACTTTACAAAGGTGTTCTGAATATCAACAGACTTTTGTCCTATACAAAGCTAAAACTATAACTATATTACATTTTAAGGATTATTAAGTGAAAAATAATCTGTATGCCTGATTCAGTGTTTGAATTTAACAAACCTTGTATAGCATAAGTTGCTAAAAGCATAACAGATTTCTATATAATGTTTAAATTTATAGAATATAGTTTTGACTTCCTTCAGATCAAAGTATTTGTTTAAGAACTAAAGAAATTTATTGGTTAAAAAACATTTTCTAAAATTTGTATAAATGACTTTTCTTATTTAATTTTACCAAGAGATGCTAAGCAGTGTTGTTTCTTAAGATCAGTTTATGGGACATTGAATAAGACATAAATACTTATAATAATATAACTCTTGTTTTATAATAGTAGAATTCAATGAATCACTTCAGATTTCCAGAATGGCTATATAAAACATTTTAAATTATTATTATATTAAAATAAACTTTCATCATTATTACAATGTAAGCACAATTTCTTAGTATGAATATGAAATATGAAATTACTGAAACTTTTATGAGTGGTACTAAATAATTCAATAAACATCTTTAAAATATTTTTCCTGGCTAAATGGATGAGAAATATTCAGAAATATTCACATAGGTATAAGCATGAGATGAATTATAAATATTCTAAAGAATTGAGGTATTTTTCATTAGCATGGTATAGATAAATAAAAAAGTGTCGTATGGAAAACAAAATCACACTCACAATTTAAATAATTCAACTCATTAACTATATTTTTGAATCACCGCACATATTTATTTACAGTTGTTGTTAAGTAAAGGTCAATTAAAATAACTTAATCACACAATCTCAACTAAATTCAATTAATTTAGTTGAAAATTAATCGATGGATGAATCTATAAGTAGTTCATATTTGTTCATAAGTTTCTTCAAGAAGAGAAATTATAATTTTTATGATCTTTTCCTGACAGATAGGGTCATATTCTGTAATGTCTGACGTGATCGGGTTGGGTTTGGGTTGACTAATATTATTGACTAATATTATTTTTTTAAATATATTTTTATGGTCATTCATTTAATCCGTATATTTAATTTTGGTGGAATAATATAGAGATAACCATAGAGTAATTAATACCCCTCGCTGATAACGTTCTTGATATTTCAGGAAAATTTTGAGTCATATTTTTAAAAGTCCCATCCCAAGGACTTCTAATAATAATAGAAGTACCTACTTGGTCCCATCCAAAGATATTAGATTACAACCAAAATACGTCACTCCCATATTTTTCCGTATCAGAAGAAGAAACGTACAAGCCGTACAAGCAGAAGAAAAGTAAATAAAATCTTACTACTTAAGCGACATCGTAATAATATGTACTAGAAAGTGCCTCCATGTAGAAAGTGTACCTGTCAATAACTTTGTAAAGAATTTACATTGGTTTTTATTAATTTTACGTTTTTAATTAATTTTTTGGGAAGTCAATTTAAATTTACGAATTTATTTATTAAATTAAGACTATAGAGATCGAACTCTCTTTTCGATAGAGAAAATAAGAATTGTACCTAAAGAAGATGAAAAACGAATATCAGATATAATTAGATATTATCGTAAAATGTACTAGAAAGTGTACCTGACAAAAACATTGTAACATTGTTTTTTATTAATTTTAAGTTTTCTTTATTAATTTCTTTTTTCGGGAAGTCAATTTATTTACATTAAGACCATAGAGATCGAACTTCGAAAAAATAAAAAATGTACACATATAAGATGAAAAACGAATATCAAATAGGTATAATTAGATGTTAAATATATGAAAATTGCCAATTAAAAGTTATTAATATATAATTATAGTCAAAATGTAGTTTACTCTAAAACATTTCGAAATATAGGCTAAAATATTTATGCATACAAAATTTTTAATTAGCCTACGGTGGAATAATATGTCTTCAAACAAAAATAATTATAATTTACACTTTACAAAAAACATTATTTTTTTGGTGCACATTAAAACAACTTTTAAAATCTCATTTTTCCATTAAATTTTTCATAATCTCGTTGTGGATTTTTAAAGCAATGTCAAGTTTTAGAATTTTAGACATCCCATTAAACAAGGAAATCAAACATTCTCAACTATATTCGGCCTACTATCTCTATATTTTAAGAAAAAAAATTGAGATTAGTTTAATTTTACAACGCATTTTTCCGTTGTTTAGTCGAAGCATGAATTGATAATTTGAATTGAAATCTTTTTAAAATTGAAAAACTTTTACATATTATAGGTAGGTATATCGGTGAGAATAATACCCTGAAGTTAAGGAAATATCAGTATAATATCTATACATATCATATAAAAAGCATAATTGTATTTACAGGAGATAGAATACGATAGCTACGCCATATAGTAGAATAAAATAAAAATACAAGAATCATTATCATAATCTTAAATAGTTTAGAAAGAACGATTCGAGATAGTATGTTCATTACCCTTCTGCTCTAAATCAGGAGGGACCACAGTTACTGGAATATGGGCGTGGTGAACAATATGATTGCTAACACTTCCAAGAAACATACTCTTCAAAGTACTGATCCCTCGATTCCCAATCACAATCTGATCACACTTATATTCTTTACACGAGTCGATAATAGCGCGCCACGGTTTACCGTCCACATGCACGTGACCTCTGGCGGGAACTTTTAAAATTTTCGCTTTATTGAGGTAGGTTTCGTTTAGCTTTTTACCTTTCTGAACATCTTCCTGTAGAACTGTCCACATTGTTTCATTTTTACTTTCAGGATGATGCATATCAATTTTAATGATAGGCTTATCTTTGAACGGCTGCACAACATGAAAAATATGAACTAAATCTCCTTTTCTGTAGATTTGATCCACATACCATTGGAATGCTCTTTCTGAATGTTCGCTTGAATCCACTGGAAGCATGATATGTCTCTTATATATTTTCTCGCATGGGGACAGCTGTTGACTTCCTTGGTTAGAGGTCATGATGGAAATGATTTATCTGGAATATATTTCTGATGATTTAGCAATTATGAAAATAGTATCAATTACTATTTTGATAAACAATTGAAGGATTGTTTTTCACAAAGAGCATCACAAATATGAATATCCTTCCTTATAGTAAAATACAATACTAATATTATATCATATGATATAGGCCAATCATAAAATTAAAAAGTGCTACACATATTGATTCAATAGATAACCACCAGCGGATATTCTATAGGAGCAGGCACTGAGAATCTATTTCTCTATCGATCAGTCCCCTCTCTCTGTGTGACTGAATACGTAATGAAAACATTCGGTCGCACAATCAATGCAACTATATATCACGTGTATGTCACCTATATCGGAGGTATAGCTAATAGTTAGGTATGCTATGCTTGGATTGACTTGGATTGCTTAACCTAATTTAATGAAAGCATATAGCGGCGATGAGTCATTTTTCCCTGCAAAATTCTCTGTCTTGTGATTCTTGAATATATGACAAACCAATCGTCATTTTGTTTATTTGTACTTAAGACAGAAATTAAAATATTATGTTCTCCTCTATAGGCGTGTCCTGTCGGCTATTTAATTTAATTTACAGTTAGTAGTAATATTAGGTATAATAGTTTGTTTAACTTTTCTTATAAATGTTACCTAAATACAGACTATAATAAATTAACATTAAATGTAAGACAAAACTTACTGGATCGATTTCAGTGAAAGTAAAAATATAAAATCCAAAATAAAAAATAGGCAATGAAGAAATTAAACAAAAAATGACAAAATATCTCTACAAAGTAACTTATTTCACATAAAAGAAGTTATCAGTATAGATTAAACACATTATTGATTCCTTTATTTTTTTCATAAAAGAGATATCCAGCTGCCCTCAAATAAATTAATAGTTATTTATAACTCACTCGCCACATTTAAAATCAATTAGGGAATAGAGCTGCTGTATGTCAAAATAATAATTTACAAAACATAATTTTTTTAGTACAGCCTATAACCTTCGAATAATGTAAGCTAATAAAACTACCTTATAAGCCACAACTATGTCCATTTCATTAATAAAAGGAATATACATAGTTTATTAGGAATATCAGACTTAATACTTACAATAATAGACAATTAAGAAATCACTCGAACTTTGAAACCGCAGTAACCTTCCATCAAAGAAATAATACCTAATAAAATCATTGAACAAAGGCAGATCAGCTGGAATGAATTATCTAAAGATATAATTAAAAAATAAAAACAAATTGAAACTATTTAAATTTTTTTCTTTACAATGGACAGTTAAAGTAACCCTCTAATTCTATGGAATTTTATTTGTTAATACTCCATAGATACCTCATATCATTGCAGATTTTAATATACGGAGTATTAAATTTCCATAGAAATTGGAGAGTCACTTTATGATCAAAATATCATGGCTTGAAGACATCAATCCATTTAATAGAATGCTTTATAATCAATAATGTATAAACTGTTGTAGTGACTTTCTGCCTTTAATTGCATATCCAGTGTTTGCAAATCTCATTTCTTCTGGCTCCGTCAACTACGCAGTGCTTCTAAATACATTCCTATGAAATGTCTTAGTCTCTCTTATTCATGCATTTATCTCATCACAATTATACATAGATAACTGCAATTCATTATTATTTAATCTACCTAAAAGCTCCATAATGCGACTGCAGAGAATCCAAAATGCTACTGCCCGACTCTTAACAAAATGAATGACAAATAACACTCTCTAGAATGAAGACAAGAAGAACGAGTGAAAGAGCCTTCTCCTGCAACGCTCCTATAGTCTTTGGAAATGCCCCATACCTCGGCATCTGAAAAGCTGCAACAAATTTACTAATAGTTTAAGGCACGTTTAAAACTCACCTTTTTATAATTTAGAGCTTTTGCTATTTTATTCATTCGCATGTTAAATCTTTGTGCGCTGTTGACTGCAATTATAGTCAACGGGTTTTAGCACATCACAAACCCCAAATTTTATAAATTTTGTCAAAATGGCTTACGTTATTATAACCAGAACTGTATCTTTTAATATAATATTTATGATATGCATATATGATTGTCTTTTCAATGAAACGAATCAAAAGTTAGAATAAATTTGAGAATTTTCATATCCATATCCATATAAATAATATATGCCTCTCATTACATTTTTGTTTATTTAAATATGGTACCCATTAACTCTCCCTCAATGTTTCCTGATTACATCCACATCAACGTTTGCAGAAAAGTAAGTACTAATCTCATAGTATATGACTGATATGTTTTAACACAGAAAAGGGAATTTATTGTATCAGTTCAGCAATTTTATTTATTCTAATATGTATTTTGTCAAGGTGATATTGAGCGAAACGAACATTGAAGAAACTTTATTATTCATAATTACTACTTACATATTTACGAGTAGTATGTTTTAAACTAAGATTTTAAAACATAATTTTAATTTATGAAAAATGTAATTATGTATTTTCGATTCAGTGACCTATACCAATATTTAGGTCTGCTTCTTTGAATATTATAATATAAACAAAATCTCTGAAAGCTACTTTTAAATTAATTTATCAGTAAAGGCTATACAACACCAATATCTATTGTTGATGTCACCCTTATCTTTCTTCGATAATTGTATTCTTATTAAGGAAAATATATGCTTTCACAGTTCTTCCGACCTAATGCCTGCACAAATTCTACATATGATTATTCATTGTTATGAATAATATTTCCTATATATGAATAATAAAGGAAAGTATCGAAATTTTGAATTGTAAACTTTTCAAAAAACATAAGTACTAGCATTAAAAAATATGGATATATGTATATTTAAGTTAAATATTATGCGATGAACAAATATCTACACATTGTGGGAAATGACAACAAATAAAATTACAAAAATGCACCTGGCTAGAAATTCTAGAACTAAAAATTTGATTATGAAGCATTAACAAGTTGCTGACAAGCGAATTATCAAATTGTATAAATGAGTGTATAAATGAAGAGTATAAATGAGAGTATGTACTTATAAATTAAAAATACAGTCTATAAAATATAATTATAGAAAGATTGAAAGGCACTTTTAATAATTATATCGTCAATGACTACTACAAGAAAATAAGAAGAAATACATTACATATCGGGGGAAAACACAACACCTTGAAATTTAAGAATTGCCACCACTAGCCAGCCGACCTAGACTTTTTCTAATTATCCAGAAAAGACTGTGTGACCTCCATTCCCCTGTTCTTTGGGGGCGAACAATTTATTTGGAGAACAGTGGAAAAGATAGATGGACTATAGATGTACTAAATCCTCTTCAATGCAGAAAGTGCAGTATAATATGTACATAATATGTATAATTACAGAGAGTGAATATTTATGATAGAGAATTTCAAACAATTGGCTGAAAGCACAATCCCTAAACACCTAAAACAAACAATACGTTCTGTATCCAACACCTAAATTAACCGTAGCATCAACTTCCAATCCATGATTACAAATACACAGTACATACAATGAATGAAACAAACTAACAGTTAGGTACTAAAGTTATAAAACATTCCTATGAGATTCTCTAAACATCCCTACCATACTTCTTATCAGTAAGTAAATAAAGTTTAGATAGATTTCCTTTAGCGGAGAGAAAACATATTTCGAAGAAGAGAATTTAACAATATGCACAAACAAACAAACAAACTCAGTCAGCCCAACCAATTTCGATGAGATTATTATGACAAAACAAGCATGAATTACAATAATAATGATTAGTTTGAATTTAATAAACAGATGTCAGACATCTTGGCAAGTAGATAACAGATAACAGTGAAAAAACTTAACGAGAGGTAAGAAATGAATGAATGAATGAACGAATGACATCGATAGGAATGTCAGGGCATATCGAAATGAACAACTAAATCGTCCCCAACTTTCAGTTGAGCGTCATTAACACAATTGAAATTCTCTGTAGCCCATCTCTTTACCTGAAGAGGAAGAAAATAAAACATTAACAGAGTTTATTATCGAGCAAATGTTAACAACGGATCTGTAATCAATAATCTATCCCACCGAACCAAGCAGTGGTACTTCATCCATCAGTTTTACTGAGATACTCAATTGTTACCTTCAATTGTAAAAGCTATAAATTCTCTAGAATTGAATTGGCCATACCTTTGTAGATTCCGATTCTGGCAGTGTGTGACAAGAGAGAATGATCAGTGGATTACCATACGCATTCGGTAAAACAGACGCGTTAGGGAATGTCGCTCCATTCTTAGTACGCAATTCGGTTCTAAAAATCAAATTCGTCTAATCTCGTTATCGATCAAATAACATATACAATAACTATCTTGATATATAATCGCATAACTTAAAGTCACTATTACTACTTCTGTATAGTCAATTAGCAAGTAGTAATTGTGAATCAACACGATTAACGAATAGACCCAAGAGTGAACAGATTAGAAAAACGGCAAGTATATTTCATTATATATATCTCATGGATGTCTTAATTATCCGATAGATATCTGAGTAAATCTGATCAGAGAATTTCCTCATCTATGT
>JAYMFX010224919.1:0-10221 GCA_036784945.1 Monocelis spectator | reverse complement strand
TTAATTTCAATCGTTCTAATTGTTTTCAACATTATAAATAGCCTCGAATTAAAAAAATTAGTTAAATGATTAGAAATTCGGACCCTCAAAAATCTTTCGCCGCTTCGCGGCGATTATAGGCTATGGTGTCCGGATTATCATTTTTTCACATCTGGCAACACTGCAGATTGGATACGCGGTTATATTTGTATGGAAGACATCAAAGATGCACAATGTTCGTTTTGGAGTCCCTCAAGGAAGCAACTTGGGTCCGATTTTATTTACTGCCAAAACCACTCTACCTAGTCAAAGATTTACTTCCGATCCTATTGTATTCGGATGACACACGGATATTGACTATCCCTTGAGTCAAATCATCTAACCACTTCTATTTAACTCGATGAGGAATGTCTTGCAAGTATTTATGAATGGATAGTAAGCTCATAAACTCCAACTAAACTTTCAGAAAACCAACCTTCTACTGCACTGTCTCTATCAACTACCAGTGTCTATCAAGCTTTAAAAATACATAACTGTTTATTATTATTATTTATCTTATAACGATTTTTTTTCATAATTTTTCACACAGGACGAGCTCAGACGCTGTTACGACCACGTTAAAATTTGCATTGATAAAGGTGATCCCGTTGATAATGATGTTGGTTGTGATCAAGAGATCCTCGATCGTCCCGTTATTGCTGAAACTCCAGATGATGATGAAGCTTTATATTCTTCAACTCCGGTGACCTTGGCCAATACTTAAATACATTAAATATGACATTAGAAAATTAGAGTTCTTATTTTTCTATAGGTGAGGAAATATTTTTTCATAGAAGTTGTACTATTTTGCATTTATAAATCTTATGATCGATGAATTTTATTTTTTTTATTCAAAGACACATTTATATTCATTTTTAATTTTGTGCCATTTTTCATTATAATTTACATGACGTTTTTCCTTCCGATGGCATTTGATTTTTGTGTATTTTATCTTGTCTTACTGATTGGTCGGTTGTATCATCTTCTGAGTTCCCTGTGTTTAAATTAGAATTTTTATTAGAGGTGAGTGGAGAATTGAATTGAATTTCCAATGAGCAAAAATTATTTTTTCGGCTATCAGAAACAATTGTTTTTAAAGTTAACACACCATCAGTATTCTTTCTCTTTTAATTATCATCTACTGAATTGAGGTACCAGGTAAAGCTTAACGAGAAGTTAAATTCAATCAAGTCCTTCACTTTATGGTCTGATTATTTTATGTATTCTTATATTAAAAGAGGTTATTATTATTATTTTCAGTTCGAGAATAGATATCCCAAAAGGGTTTTTTCTATCTATAGATAAGACAACCATGCGCCAAATGATATCGATATCTATAGTATATTCTAATTAAAAGTACAACCAATCTCTTAATGAAGTATTGAATTCTCAAATATTTCTGCAATAATATGCAAAGTATGATTTTTAGATTTAGTCTACGAAATGTTTTTTTTGTTACAAATACTAGTCTGTTTAGTGTGAGCGTGACTTTAGTTCCGATTTTATTTTACTGTTGGAAAGATTTTAGCTACTATTTTAGTTCTGATTCATTTTAGAAACTTTTCAACTGAGTTTATCGGAATTAAGGTTTTTCATTCATTTTGTGATTTAATAGACTTCTATACCGATTATTTTTGTTTTATCCTTTCGTCAAATAACTATGATCAGGAGATACTTTCAATAGATGCCTAGTTTTGATAATAGTTTTTAGAGACATTTCTTCCCTCTTAGTTGTTTTTATAGATGTCGAAATGTAGATATAGATAGAAGATATTTTCATTTATACATCAACGATGTCCTTCTGATCATTGATTATTATAGATTAGAAATAATATTTGAAATCCTTCAAGCTTACTCTCAAACGATATTTCGCTTATTTTTTATATGATTTGCGATAATTATGCTGTGGATCCTTCTACTTACTGTTGTGTGAATGTTTTACAAATTTAAATCGAGTACATTTTTATATTCTTTTATTATACGTATATTTAGAGCATTGATATTATATTTGAATTAATTGCTTGTTGCTTATGTAGTCAGTTACATCTTGTTGCGACATGTATTGTTTGTCTGCATTTTTTATTATTGATTAGTATGACTTGAGAATAATAATATTACTGTATAAATTGTCTTAACTGTCTATTACTATTAAAAAGTATATACATCACAATATTTATTATTTACATTAATGTCAAACCATTAGTTGATTTTAAGTATACTACCACGTTCGCAAACATTTCGTTAGCGTATTTTATTTAAGAATGTAAGGAAAAAATTTCTGTACAATGTTATCTTTATTGCTTTAATTAATCCATCCGAAAATATTTACTTTGGATCCGTAGTAAATTATTAGAGTAAAAATAGTTGTCTCTACCGGCGATGTCTATTACCTAATCCAATTATTAAACATAAAATTATGTTTATACATAACCGCTTGGCAATGGTTAACACTTATAATTAAAGAGTGCTCTTTGATGCTGGAAATAAGAATTATTTGTATTGTAATATTTTCGACTGTATATAGTTATTAATAAGTATATAATCATTATAGAGAAGGAATGAATGAACTTCCACGTAGTTCTAAAATTAATTCATTCTGAGTAAATAAGAATTATTTGTATTGTAATATTTTCGACTGTATAGAGTCTTAATCATTATAGAGAAGGATTGAATGAACTTCCACGTAGTTCTAAAATTAATTCATTCTGAGTAATTATCCGCATACTGACAGCATTCTGTGGTGCTGTCGAAAAAATTCTTATTTCCAGCAGCAAGAGCTACTTTCTATTATTTTACCTATATAGGTATATGTTGCTCAACGAGCCCAACACTTTTATGAAGCAATGTTTATGAGCTCCTCGTATAGATATATAACTAGTATATGCAATTTAAAACTTATATAAATATGTTATTGATATTGATACAGACTAAAAAAACAATTCTATTTAAAACGTATTGAACATACTAATATTAAGTGAATAAAAGTTATTTAGTTAAGAATAGGTATGCTAAATGGGTATAAAACTTTTGCTTTTAAGGTGAAAAATCTATTCTATTTGCAAAATTGTTAAACCGAGTAAGCCCGTCGTTAAAAATGTAAACAAATTGAAATTTTGTTTAAACTTCTTGCTATCCACTTCTAGGGAATTGTCTCCGCAATTGAAATTGCACGACTATAGCTTGCTGTAATGAATGAAAATAATTATGATGGTTCATCTCCTCTTGAAAATGCACACATGTCTCCGGATGAGTTAGAAGAAGCGAGATTAGCTTGTCATAGTATGTGTCGAGACCAATATTTTATTCACTATGGAGAAGTTGTTGACACATTTCTGTCTTTTGAGAAAAATAATATTCATGTTGCTGGTTGTTTTGACAAAGATAAGAGTGAAAATAGTATGATTCATAGAAGAATGGTTATTGATTGGTTGAGAAAGGTAAAACATTAAATCATAAATATCTTTTTGAGACAAGGATCTCATGTATCATAAATCAAAATATTACAAGAATGTTTCAGTATCTATAAAAATAATTCATTAAGTATAAACAACAAATCAAACTACTGTTTTTGGTCTGCTGAATCCAGACTGCAATTTACACTACTTATATAGATCATAATTGTATATTTCTAAAAATAAGTTTGCATAGTTAAATTATTAATTTTTAAATAATAAAAAAATTGGCATAAATATTTGCATTATATAATTAATTAATTACTTTGCTTTCTATCACAACTAGTAAATGAGGTGTGATAACTTACTGAATTAAAATTTTAAATCAAGATACATTCCTATATGTTGAAACAGTTGTAGTGTCAGTATGTATAGAGATGTTTTAAGATGCCTTTAAGACTGTCAACTTAAATAAATCAGACATTCAGATTAGTTAATCTCATAACTTGCCATCTAATCATATTGACAAGTAGGTCACTCAACATACAGCAATTTATTTGCATAACTTGATGTTTTTATTTGTAGTGAATTGTAATAAGTGATACTTTATAAAAAGCCTGATTTTGAATCTTCTGAATATATTACACTTAAATCATTTTAGGTAAAATTAGTATTAATATTGAATAGGTATGATTAGGAACTAAACTATATTTCTTCATCTAAATTTTTTTGTAAACAATCTATTTCTTAATCAAACATATTTTATATATTTTAGATTTCTAATGAAAATCAATACAAATGTGAAATTTTAAGTTATGGGATATTTCTATTGGATTGTTATGTAAAGAAATCAAACATAGAATTTTCCTGCCTTGCTGCAACTGCTTGTTATTGTCTGGCGAATGATATGCGAGACATGGATGAAATTAGTTTAGAAACATTTGTTGAATGCAGCAATGGTAAATGTTCTGTGGGTAAACTCACAGCAAAAGAATTGCATGTAAATTGATTTAACATTTTTATTTTATCATTATTGATTACCTTATAAATATTTATGAATGAATATGACTTATAAACATTTTAGATGCATTTAAATTAAATATTAGTTTAATGATTAAAACAAATCCTCATTATTCTACCCTACTTAATAAACAAGAATAATAAGCAATTTAAATTGATGTATTCTTAACTCTGGTTACTATAAACTCTTCTTCCATACTGTGACGAATATAAACTTTGATTAATGAAAGATCTCTGTATCATGTTAATTGGTTACTTTAGTGACTAATGGATTTAAAGTATTGAATATTAAATTATTTTCTTATATATGAATTTTTTAAATTGTCATTTTTTAATTTTAGGATTACAAAAAGCAAGTAGCCAGTATATTGAAATTTGATATGATTTGTGTGAATACTTTTGATTACATTCATCCATTGTCTCGTTTGTCGGATTTGAACGAAAATGATCTTGACATTTTAAAAGAAACTGCTGCACATATTTACATGCGCAGTATTCACTGTAAGTTATTTAATAGCCATAAATATTTTACAAAATACTAAAGAATTTATTTCCATTTAGTTTTTCTGTTTATTCTTAAATTTCTGTACAGTAAAACCATAGAGATGTACTGAATACAAGGTGACTTATAGAGTGCTAATCCGATTCTCTTTAAGGGAACAATTAGAAACATGACAGCTGCAGGCAGCTTCATGTGATTAGAAGTCAGGCATTACTTCTTAGCGAATCACAGTCGAGTATTTGTCGGCAGAATTTGATTTTCAATTTGGCTCCACAATCTCATTTAAACAATCACACTGAATAAATGTTCATTCTAAGAAACAGATAAGTTTGATTTCCTTATTCTATCATGGATTGTAAATAATAATTTGTTCTATTTCAGGCTGTTTTATAAGTGAATTTCGACCGTGTATTGTTGCTTCTGCTTGTCTATTGTCGTGCATGGTTAGTGATTATGCTCATCTCCCTCATGTTATAGAGGAATACATTCAAATTCTCACTACCATGATGAATTTTACGGAGGTAATGTGATAGTCATTCTTCTTAAAACTTTTTCCGGTCATTTACGGAATCCGGAAATTCCACGGATGTAATTTTTAACACTAATTTCAAGAAGAAATATTCAGAAACCTATTCAAATCATTCAAAATGACTCAGCCTAGAGGAAACTGTTACACGAGTCCGTAACCTGATCGCATTACTTTGGAGAGAGAAAAATAGATACCCCAAAAACAGAAAAACGATTATACGAAGATATACCAGATACAATAGGTATGATTGTACAATGGAAAGAGTACATTTCTACACTTTGATAGGACATTCCTGGATTCCGTAAATGAACAGTTCTTATGGTGGTTTCAAACTTATTTGTTCATTTTTCTTTCTTGTCTTCGGTAACTTCTTACATTGCTTTCACCATTTTTGCTTCCGCATTCCGTTTTACTTTATAGTATACCCTACTTGAGGTAACAAATGATAGAATAGTAGGATTTGTTCTTGTTGTATAAATGAAAAAAGGATGAACAGATAATGATCTTCATTAGCTGTCCTACTATAGACTCTAGTCTTTTCTGCAAATAGTTTTTATAACTTTTTGTTTTATTAAATTTTAGGAAGAGTTAAGAGTTTGTTGTAAGCATCTGGTTGTATGCATGGATAAAGGTGATCCTGTTGAGAATGACCTGGGTTGTGATCAAGAGATTGTGGAATATTTACCGACTTGTGGTGCTGCAAGCCATTAAATTTCTGCATCAATAATTCTATTTCATTCGGATATGCAGGACACATTTGGCATTTACTTACCTATTGTTGTTTTAGTAGAGAATTTTTATTGATCTATTTTGCATGTGCAGATATCTACATATTTAGATTTTCATTAGATACTAGATGAAAGATTATACCTACATAGATTATATTGTCCATTAAATATTTCATTTCATTTTCTTACGTGTGATATACCTATAGTCAGTCATGAACAACAAAATATTTACTGAATCACATATTTTGTATATACTAACCTTATTTTTTCTTAAATTATAGTCTCTGCCATTGGTAATATTCGTGTGTCTGTTTCAGTCATAAATCGTGTTTACATCATTATGAAGGTTGATGAGATATTTAAATAAATTTTCATTATTGGAGACGAGGGTTTTCCCCGTGTTTTTATTTAGGTAGTGCAGAGTATAAATTATTTAAATATCTTCCAGAAATAACAAATAATAATGTTTATCCGAGAAATAATTTCAGTTTTTAAATGTAATGAAGTTTTATAAATTAAGGTATAACACTGTTATTAGGTTCAAATATATTTAGGTCTACCGCTACTTAATTTCGGATAGCAACCTATTTGAATTAGTTTTAAGTCCAATATACACATTTCTATGCAGTTCCACGTTCAAATAAATAGAAAAGTAGTATAGTACTGCGAACAGGACTACGAGCGCAGTGCGTGGGCGTGGGAATTATTTCGTTGTTAGGTTAGGGTTTTTTATAGATATTTTTACTATATGGAAGAGGTAGAATTTATACAGTGTAAACGGCGGGAGTAATTTTTATATAGTTATTCGTTGTTAGGTTAGGGTTTTTACAGAGATAGGAAAGAAAATGTATAGTGTGTAAACGGCGGGAGTAATTTTATAGAGTTATTCGTTGTTAGGTTAGGGTTTTTTATATGGTGTATATAAATTTTCTATATAAAATATATTTACTATGGAAGAGATAGGAAAGAAAATTTATATAAAATTTATTGTCAATCTTCAATGTTGAAACAGCGCATTAGGCTTATGAACTTGATACTTCTTGTATTCAGTTGTATGGTACTAATATTGTGACTATTATTTGAAATAAAATGATTTATTTTGGAAAACTATTCTTCTTAGTAATTTAAAATACATTATCAGTAAACTGTAAACAATAGAATATCTATCAGCCGAAAGTCTGTCAATAGAGTATCTCTCTCTGTAAGAAAGATTGATTATATTATTATACTATGTATTTTCAAAAAGCGTCTAAGACACCGTAAAAAGCGCCTAAAAACGCTCATAAAAGTGTCCAAAGACGCTGCAAAAAATGTCAAAGCGTCTAAAGACTGTATAAAAAGCGTCAATTGACACCACAAAATCATCTAAAGCGTCTAAATACGCCACAAATAGCGTCCGTTGACGCTTTTAAACAGTTTTACTGGGAAAAAATAATAAGCATTTGATATTTAATCAGAATTTATATTCAATATATTTTTAATATGAAAACGACATAATGGACATGAAGATAACTTATTACAAGCAATCATATGATGATATAATGAACTTGTTATATATGAACTATAAAACTTGCTATATAGTACATTATAGTTCGCATAAGTAGCTAAACGCTTCGTCTGATTGAAAAATGACTATCAAATTTAGAGTCAGCATGAAATTTGGAGTCGAATATATATGCAGACTATGCATAACTTAGAAAAGCTCCCACCGAATAAATGGATATGGATTCTTGGAAGAGCTAAACACTTTTGGAAAGATTTTATAATGAATCTATCTAATGTATTAAATTTTAAAAGTTGATACTATAATAAATCATTCTTCATTTGGAAAATGACTTGCTTCTTATTAAAAATAAAACTGACATAGGATTTGTTAATAAATCAATCTATATGATTCACTTTCATTAAAAACAAACAAACAATATCATAAGACTGTTTGATTGATAAATAAGAAAATCATTGGTTATTATAATTAGTGAAAATTACTGTCATTATAAATTACAGCCTTTTTATGTCTTTGAAATTGATTCACCTGCAAACTTCCCTGATATTTAACAGAGGTGTTAAGGCTAGTGGTTAAGATATTACAGTCATGCAGATGATTCTCTAATTTGTGAATGATAGACAGTATATGGTTGAGACTATACGACCCACATCTATCTATCTATTGTTATATTTCATTATAATAATTACAATTTTAATATGTGATCGAGTCAATGGTTCATTTCAATTGATTAATGCTTTGAATTCACAGGTCCGTAGCCAGAACTGAAAAACAGACGAGGCACATTTCTTAAGGGGTCCATAACACTGAATACTTCAGAGATTATAAGGGCCCGCATTTTTATAATATTAAGACAGTGAGCTCAATTATTTACCCATCATTGAGGGGGGTCCAAAATCTGTGCTTCTCTGGCAAAACTCCCGCCGTTTACACACTATAAATTTTCTTTCCTATCTCTGTAAAAACTCTAACCTAACAACGAATAACTATGTAAAAATTACTCCCGCCGTTTACACTGTATAAATTCTATCTCTTCCATAGTAAACATATCTATAAAAAACCCTAACCTAACAACGAAATAATAAAAAAATTCCCACGCACACGCACTGCGCTCGTAGTCCTGTCAAAAAAAAAATCTATTTTTAGAATGACGTCACCATCTATTTTTAGATCGATGACGTCACTGCGCTCGTAGTCCTGTTCACATTACTACTAAAAGGCAACAGATTTATTAAACAATATATTTCGACTAATCATTATAGTCCTTTTCATTCAAGAAGATTAAAAAGTGAATAACAGATTTAAACAATTTTTAATAAATAAAACCACGAACCTTTATTAAAACAATTATTATTGAGAGGAGGATTAAGAGTTTTAATTTGTAGAGCTTCCTTGATATGGATATCGAAGTCATTAAAATAATAAATATTTATCTGCGTGCAATTAAAGTATATATAAAGCAAAAAAATACAAAAACATCTTAAAAGATAAATCTTTAATTTCTGAAAAACTAATCGCAAAAATCAATATTTTCAGAACATTACACAGCATAAATCACTTATTCTTAGGACGCATGGTATTTGTTACATCATATTTTAATAAATTGAAACTATTCGAGGATATGATGAAATATTTCGATAGTTTCATTTATGCATTCTTAATAGAGATTCAAAAGAAATTTTTCTTGATGAAGTAAGCAAATGTTAAAATAATAACAATAATGGCAACAATAATGGAGGCATTCCAAATTATTCCAGGATGCTGCTCTAAAATATGAGGGAAAATTTATTAAAATTTCTTTCCTCAATGTAAATATATGACTTACAGCATATAAAAAAGACTTGCAAAAATAAATCTACTGAGAACTACAAGCCAGCTAATGCAAGCCATGACATACAAAAACGACAAAGACCGCTTGAAATAATCGATGAATTCTTCAACAATTTCAAACAACATGACGATATTCTGATCGCGACCCTAAAAATGAAAGGACCTATCAGCGATCTGATGAAACTGACTCTATACAAAGACTTCATCCTCTTTGAAAACAACACCTATCACATAACAAATGGCCTATCAATGGGCAATCCATACTTGCTGGGGAGCAAGTGGCGATCATATATAGCATCGAATCCCTCATACAAGGGAAATTGACAATTTATAACTACAAATTGAAAACGCTACATTGACAATATCTTTATTGCATGGTCGGATGACACAACAGCGGAAGATCGCCAACTCACAGTGAGTACCTACCTCTATTCAATTCACATCGGAAAACCCTCGATTGATAACCGCCTATCGTTTCTTGATTATGATATATCCAACTTCTGCACAACTCCTTCAACAGAAGGATCTAAAGAGATTCACAGCGGTACTATCCAACAATCACATACTTCCATGTCTCAGAAGAAAGCTTTGTCACTGGTGAAGTCAAACGTGCCCATCATCATCAATCCACTATCTCCCTGCCTAGAGAAAGAAACAATGGTTATCCGACAACATTCCTTAACAAATGCCTCCAACAC
>JAYMFX010224908.1:0-10222 GCA_036784945.1 Monocelis spectator | reverse complement strand
AGTATTGAGCAATTACTTTAACGTTAGTAACAGTTTTTATTCATCCGGCCCATAATATTCGAACTTATTCAGGGATAACCCCTTTTTGCCCTTTTCGTACAGATAGCCGCGGCAAACATAAATAGCTTCCGTCGCCTCTGGATCATCAAGAATTTGTAAATGTTAACACAAATTTATTGAAATAAATAAGATGTATTATAGTAAGCAACTATATATTCTAGTTTGTAATAGATGAATTACATTATACAAAAATATATGAGGGTCATTTGATACAAGTGAATAAATAGATAACTTATGTTATGCATGGAATATTTTTACAATTAATTTAGACTTCACTCTTTAATATAATTTTTTGGCTTTTATAATATTGTCTACTTCCACAATGATAAAATGGGGAGTATCATGCACAACATTTAAATTGCCATATTTCTAATTTTTGTAATATATTGCAAGTGAATTAATAGATTGTAGTTGAATCAAATATCATGTAGGAAATACATGTTATTTTGTTCCTTTATTGTAACATCAATTTTGGTCATAATTAATGAAAAAATGCCCTGTTAAATGTTAATTCTATTTAGAATGTGTGGGATTTTCATAGCATGATAATTTTTATCAGAGTATATATAGTTCAGACATTGGGATTGTAATAGTCTAATCAAATAATAGAACTGCATTCTCAAGAGTTACTTGCATCATTTATACGAATTAGGGGGAACTTGTACCATGATGAAAATATTAGAATAACACAGCTTAATTGTCTCTGATGTTTAGTATCCATGCTCTATTCTAATAATAGTTATATAAATGCAATCTTGAAATCTACCTCTCTCACACAGATTAATTGTTTTTGCGGTTATGTTATTCTAATATGTCACATTGGTTGTTTCTAAGTAAACTCACAGTTTGTTTGTTTTAACTGATACATTTTTAGAGCTAATGCGCGGACTATCAATACGGTGGGTCTATGCTAGATTTGAATATTTAAGTAGAGATATAAGCAAAGCAATCTGGAAAATTTTCAAATATTAGAATAATAGTAACCTATCGCTGCCATAGGTAACCTGTTATTCTAATTTCATCTATGTCATACTATATGGCATAAATGTCCTGAAATTCAGTCCATCAAGTAATGGGGTTGGTATCAGTTGACTTCAGTGTCACACTGAATTAAATTTTATTAGTTTATTACAGTGTTAAAAAAATTTTAATTCGTTAGAAAATACAACATTTCTTTTACAGTTTTTGGACGTTTGATAAATCCCTTAGATTTACAACGTTCGCAAAGAATTGGCATGTTTACGAATAATGCGCTTCTAAATAAATAAATATCTAATGAAAAAATAAGTTTATTTTTTAGAACATTTTAAAAAGGTTATAAAGTTTTTTATATCAAAAAATGTTTAAAATTAGAATAATGACTGCAAAGAATACTGCAAATTTAGATAATTTATAATTGTTCTAATAAAAAGTCAAAAGATTGGGTGCAATAATAATGAAGAAGATGTTTATTTTTTCACAAGTATTTAATTATTTTGTTTAATATAGAGCCTTTTTGAAATAATCAAGAATTTAACCATCTAGCGAACACTTTGGCCAGTGACTTTTTAATATGTTGGTAATAATTTGCTGTCAATCTATTTTTTTCATGATATTTTATTGCATTTCTCTTTTGTCTGTTCAAATTAATTACTATTAATGGTAATTTATTACTCATGACTATTTAAACTGATCTAGAGTGTTAAAAGTAAGTAATTTAAAAAAATCTACCAATATAATTTTAAGTTTAAGCTAAGGTATTTTCCACTAAAAATAATTCCATAGAAGGATGTCAATAGTATTTAAACATTTAAGGAAATGTTGTAAATGTTGCAATTAAATTAGAAAATTTGAACTGATGTTGAACTTGACCTGAGGGTCGAGTCTTCACTGCAAGTAAAAATGTCAAGTTACATGAAATAGATTAATGTACTTGACTGGTCCACTTGTCAATATTGATAGTGGTGATTTTCAATTTGCAGTGTAATTGACACAATATTGTGTAGTGTTATGCTTCTTCTGGTCTTAGGGTCCCTTAATAACAGCAATGATTCAATATGGAAATTAGAGTTTGGAATTTAATTTATGTAAATAAATAATTAAATTTTGATGTTATTATTCACCAATTGATGGACTCAATTTTTTATTTTATAAAATCAACATTTACTAAGGTAATTCCGTCAATTTTGTGATAGCTAATAATAACTTGAGGCCAGCAATCAATATGTCCTTTAGCAGAATGCTGGGCTATTGATCATATTTTCATTCATTACTTTACATGCTGAAATATTCTGGCATGTCAGCCAATCAGAACTAATGGATTCAGTGAGCACCTGATTCACTGCAAATTAAAAATGTCAAACAATATTAACAAATAATGAGTTAATTTTTACATTATAAAAAAAATTGCTTGCATAACCTGACATTCTGTTTCTCATCACTTAAGATCTAACTATATTAATATATTGATAAATAGGTTTTTAGTCAAGTTATACCCACTTAATTTGTATAACTTGACATTTTTATTTGCAGTATATGTATACTTTATTTTTTATTTCTACAGTTTACCTATAGTATATATATATATATATATAAGCATATTAAAATTAACTAACTTCACAACTTTGTATCTCACATTTGTAATACTTGTTTCAATTATTCTTTTTGTATATTGAAAATCATAAGTAATACAATAAAAAAAATTAAACCAACCCACTGAAAATTAAATATTTTATCATTAGTAATGTATGCCTATGATGAATGTGCATGTAATAAAATGTCCCGTAACAAATTTGTTTTTAAGGCACAAAATATTTTCCACATGTTATACTGATCTATAACAAACTTGATTTAAAATATTCATATTTTCCAAATTTCATTGGTTTCTATTCTAAGCATACAAAATGTTACAATGATAAATAAAATTAATTACATAATACTACCTTCTATTATGTAAATACATATAAGTAGTCAAAACAGAGTATTTAAGCTGATTGGTCACTAACTTTTAATAGTATTGATTTCATTAGATTATTCTCAACACACACATTAAACCTGTCTAGCATTCTTTACTGCAAGTTAAGTAACAAGATGAAGACAACTATAGACATATTATATTATCTACTAGACAGAAGATGCAATTGTGATAAAGGAAAATTAAATTATTATTAGACTAATCACTACAATATTTTAATTTGCACCTTTTTTTACTAACCAATTAAAATATTTTTGTAGACCTTGATGTCATAATTATTCATCAAAAAGAAATGTTACATTAAAGCTGATTGGTGCTAGCTTCTGTCATGTGTTTGATACACAGACACATAATTGGTCTAAAGACATTTTCTAACCCATCTACAAGCTAGTTACAATAATTCAGGGATGAATTATTACAAAAATGAATATATTTGATCTGAAGTGAGTGCATCACACTTTTCAATAGCATTCAGTTTTGTCAGCTATGCTCAAATCTGTTTTGATTTCATTTGAAAATAGTGATAAAAATAGTTATACTATGCCCAGATTGATGACATGTTGTAAACATTGAGGAATTTCAAATAGAGATTTGAATGTTGTGAATGATTCTATAATGCATGCTTTGGTGGACTTTAAATAGTAGGTGTAAAATGGGATAACTTAATTTACAGATGTTGGTGGGGTATAAAAATATTATTTCAATGTTCTATTTTCAATAAAAAATATTTTAATTTTCAGGAAGTTTTGGAGGGGAAGAAGACCTTCGCTGTCATTAAAGCAGTTTATGAAAATGGTCATTCTGGTGAGGAATTCGAGCGTGAATTAGATAGAGCACTCGTGTCTGGTATTGCTTTAGTCATAATTGAACCGGAAGCATTGGGAGAAGCCACTTGGCGATGGATCAGTTGGGGTAATCGTCTCCATAAAACTTCAGTTCTTGCCGGACTTGCCTCATTATCTCTGCGTGGGTTACAGAATCGTTCAATCCCTACCATTCATCCAGGAATCGATCATTGGTTGTCATGGTCCACTGTATGTTTTGGATGTTTTTCTGTTAGCTGCGCTTTTATCTATTCCATATCTTGGCAATCAGACCCTTGCAGTAAATATCAAGTGGAAAGAAACTGGAAAGTACTGCGTGATACTTTGCCCTATTCTCAACTGACATCCATTTCGCCTGTAGTATTAATTAGGAAAGATGATATTTATCGGCGTTATTTACATAATGCTATAGCGCTTTCCGTTTTATGCACTTTCGGTTACAAACTTTTTAGAAATTCCAATACTTGATAGACATGTTTTGTAATTTATTATTCTGTAGGTTATCTTTACGGCTTGATTGATTTTTTTAGTTCGTTTAATTTCAACAACAACAATTTTCTCTAATTTCTATTGCATTTCATGACTCATTTCAGAATGACGCGTCTATCTATATTTATAATTTTAATTTAATAGGTCTGAAGATTTTACTTTTTGTATAATGTATGTGTATCACCTGCAGTTAGAATAAGTTAGAATATTTTAAATCATGGGAATTTAATTATTTTAATAAACAAGGTCTACTAAGCCAAGTTTGTATGGTGACAAATTGTACCTACTACTCTCCAAGTCATTTTGGAATCTACTATGGTTGAAATTAAATAAGGCTTTTATTAATTATTTTTTACTAGGGCATATTCTTTATTAGCACTTAAATGGTAAAGTTAATAAATAGGCAATGTTGATTATTGAATCCAAATGAATTCTGTAATATTTTTGGGAATATGAAATTGTATTTGATTATTGGGCATGATTCATTAATAGTCTTGAATGTTTTCATATTTTTCTTTGCGTATGCAGTTATTATGCAAGGCATGTATGTATAATTGACCTGGAGAATGTGTAAAACATCTGTCCATCAAATGTTATTCTAGTGTAAAGTTTTTCTGCATTGAAAGTGTCGGTTCAAATTCAGGTAGCGTTATTTTGTCAAAATTATCTCACACAAGGACACAGGTTGTTTTTTTTACATTAACGCTTCAGTTCTTCTATTCATATGAACACAATTAGAAATTTTTTTTTTTGATTTCAAAGAGGCAAAAACTATCATTTATAGTTGTCAATTTTTTCAATATACCTAATTTCCTTTTTAAAATATAGCTTCAGTGATATTTAAATGGTAAACATTAGTTGCTTCTTTGAGATCTATATAATCTCAATGACTTTATTGTATTTGAAATTATATGGTACCTTTAGTATTTTTAGAGAATTTAGGTAAATGCTTCATATATCAAGAATAAGACGAGAGATGTTAAAATGAATCATTAAGATGTTATCTGAATGAATTAAAATATTTCATGTTTTTAGGATATAGTACGTATATAATATATTTTCTTTAAAAATTTCATTTCTAAAAGAACAAGAAATCTCCAGAGAATTTGGAACCACTTGTCTTTCATGGAATTAGGAATTAATTTTTGATGTTAGATTAATTTTATTGCTTTCTAGTGTCTTTTATTGAAAATAAATGTGACGCCAATTGCAATACCTTTTTGGTATACACATGAAAATGTAAATTTTGTAACCATTTCATGCATCTAAAATAGTACTATGGTATGTAATGAATGAATAAAACAAATTGCTATAACGTCTCGGTATTTTTTATGGTCGTCCATTTTATTATTTAGCTTTACGAGCATATTTTTGTTTATGTTCTTTTTAAAAGATAGTATGGGAACAAATAAGGAAAGTTAATTAAGTTATGATTTACAGTGTAAAGGTTTTAAAACCAAAGAAACAGAGGAATTAATATTTCAAGGTTCCTTATAGAATAGTAAAATGTTGAGAATGAGAATATAAGATGATTTCGCGAGAATAAATAAGAACTTTCTCTATCTTATTTTTCATTCGTCCCACAAGAGTTTTATTCGTATGAAGTTAAGTAAATTAGTCCTGTTTGTTAGCAATTACTCATTTTTATTTAGACACCGTTAAAAACAACAATAAACACGTTAAAGATTCTTATGTACTTGAGAATCAGTTTGTTAAACTTAATAATTTAGCATGCTTGTGATTATAAAACTATATAATAAATATTTGAACTGTCCTGTGTGAAGTCAAATAAAACATTTTTGAATGATTTGGTCAAAATATTTAAAGTTTATGTTGTTTATTTTAAGTATATTTTATTTTATTTTAAGCGCCTTTAAGTGGCGAACATCTGTATTTTTTTAGGAAAGACAAGACAGTTTCATATAGATTGAATACTGATATAATGGACTTTTATATACTTGTATAGAACAACGCAAATACCAGAGGTGCTAATACAATTTTATTACATTCACAAAAGGATGAAAATTTCGTAATTATTTGCTAATGAGTCGATAATGAACCCATACTTGTTATTTATATAATATAAGATATTAATCTATAATTGGTCAGAATTGCTTAAAAATAAGAAGGATTTTATGTATCCTTAAATCATAACTGTTTGAAGTTTATCTCGAGTTTCAGTATGTCTAAACTGTATTCTAATCTTACATTTGGATAGAAATATAAATTATGTATGTGTCAATATATGATTATGAAAGATCACAGATCATTTTCTAAATGAAGAACTATATAACAAAAAATTCAGTTCACACTATCATTTTCAAAAGAAATGCTCAATTTAGAATTTCTATTGATGTTTATACTGATCCAGTTTGTTAATGCAGTTATATATTTTTATGTATGTTTTTAAAAAATATCATTTTTTACACTAAATTCACTTAACATCACCTAAATAGATTGGAACATTTGATGATATTATAACAGGAGTATACTAAATATATGACATATATAATTTTGATTTACAATAAACAATAATGTTCAATTATTAATTTTGTTTTATAAATAAAATAATATTTAAAATTACAGCACCATATGTTTCTATATTTTGGGCTCATTTACATTTAAAAGATATTATTAGAACTATTCTAGAATAAGTATTTTTATTGGTTGATATCTAATTTCTATGGTCTAGAATCTTATATCGACTAATGTATAAATAAACATCCTAGAATAACTGAAAGTTAGTTTTCAGTGAAATTCGGTTTTCAAAAATATTTCAATCAATCACATTACTGAATACTGAATGGTATTCTTGAATATCTCTCACATTTATATATTCAGAATGGTAAAAAAAATCAAAAGTTGAATGAGTAGGACATTAATTCATTAAAAGAAATAGCTTCAATGATTTCAAATATGTTCATATAATGTAACTTTGCATCTTTTTATTAAATAAGTTATTTATTTTCAGGTAAGAACAATGCAATCTTTTGGTTTCACTACAAAAGATTCTCTTAAACAACTTGAGTGTGAAATGACAGAATGCTTGACTAAGTATACAAACAAGTATAGTCAATTCATATTTATTGTAAATGCTCTAAGAAGAAATTTTTTCTGGCTTCTATGGATGTCTATTTCCAGTCTTTTTGTCATCATACTTACATTGGTTGCATTATCGATTGATCCATCAATTGTAGAAAAGTATGTTTAAGAAATTTTACTTCTAGATTTCACTCACAACATGATGCCGAATACTTTTTCTGTATTGATTGTCATATGATTTCATTGATATATTTTTAGTGATGGTTGGTATTATGTACTGGTGATATTTTTTGGAACAATAACTACATTAAATTGGATACTTTTCATTTGGATCAGTGTACAGCATGAAAAAACAAAAGTCAATAAAATTTGGAGTATATGCGAAAAAATCAAAGGTAGTTATTACTCATTTTAGAATTTAAATTTATACATATACTATGGATTTACTTTTGGTCTATATAATCAAAGTGTTAAATTTTAGAAATGTACAACTTTGACGGTGTCTTATGGCCTATCGATTCTTATCCAAGTCTATACATGCCTCAAGCACCTAATGTTCACATTCAGTGGACATATAGAGATGGCTCTTTGGTTTCTGTACCCTCCTCACTTCTGGTTAAAGGTGATCTCATTCTATTACGTCCTGGTCAAGATATTTATGCTACTTGCAAAACCCGTAAGGATTCTGAGTCTGTTGTAAGTTAAATTAGACAATTATATATCCTAGCTATGTGATAGATTAAAACAAAATTAAAAATCTGAAATCAACGTATTTTACGAAAAAAGTCTAATTGTTTATTATTTAGAAAAACTGGACAATATGATATTTAATGCTCTAATTTCGATTTCCAATGAATCAACCGATTGCAATTTTCCACTATTTCAGTTGCTTCTTGAAGGTCAAAAGTATACCTGTGAAGAATACAAAGATAATACTCTATTATCAACTCCAATCGAACTCGAATTACTTCAATGTCAGACGGCTATCGTTGAGCATTCTCCATTAGTTGATCATATGGAAACGTATCTGCAGAAAGATATCATTTCTTTTAACAAATCCGTCCCGGAGTTATATCTATTGTTCGCTCTGAAGGTGATGATAGGGGCGGTTATGGGCTCATTTTTCTTATCGTTTGTAGTTACTGGTATTCACTACATTGCTCTAGTCAATGAAATCTATTCTGTCGCGGGATTGCTGCAAATCAACCGCACTTTCAATTATGCCGACCCCATTCTATTGCCCTTTCAATCATTAAGTTGCGGTATTCCCGTGTTACTTCCGATTGTTTGGAGTTTGATGCAATCCTATGGTATCGGCCGTCTCTATCTAGTCTATAATAAGTCATTGTTAATGGGCGGGCATTTAACCGACTCGGCGGAAAGTTTAAACGAATTAAAAGCCGTCGAAGATCGGGCTGTATCTTTAACTCCCTCACTCAAGGAAATCTGTAACGCGATGTATCAGGAATTTTTTAAGCAAGATTTTTCAAAGCAAAGTCTTTTACTTACCATGGGCTCCGTATCATCGGTTTGCTGCGTCGATAAAAAGGGTGTAATTAGTCATACCCACGCTACTCCGGAGAAGATATTTTTCTTCCGCAAGAAGCATCGACATCACATTCATAGTCACAGACTGGAACGCAAACGGTCCGATGCCTCCTTCATACCGTGCATGGATAACCAGTCAACTGTGCACTCACAGATCAGCTCCATGCACCCGCAAAACTTCAGAGGCAGGAGTGAGAGTGAGTTCAGCAATCCCGCAGTACCCAGCGCTGTTACCATGACATCGTTAGCTCAAACGGGCTGTCAAGAATCAAATGCCATCACTCTGGACGTCTCTCCCGATCCGTCCGATCCATACATCCCCGTATTCAGCGATCCCAGATGGCAGCGCTACAAATCGTCACTGAAGCCAATCGGTCTCAACATCCTCTTGAATAATTGTCACGATAATGTCGTGCCGCATTATGTTCGATTTGCGGACCACCTCTCCGCCATATCCGCCAACTCCAAAAGTTCAATCGCCGTGGTTAATAGGCGTTGTCTTTGTGGAGTAGCGCGAGAGATCGGCTTTTCTCCGAGTATTATGAAAAACTTTCGAGTCAAATCCACTCTGGGCTGTTTTCGGCAGAATCTCTGCTCCGCAAATAGCAATCGCTTCCTCGAGAGCTCCAATAACGACCCCAATGCACCGCCCTATTCGCAAGATGTGCGCCACAAGACCCCATTACCGCACATATTCTCCACAATAGCGGAGCAGTTGGGCCACGGAGGCTACCAGTTGATGTCGCAGGGCACGGCAGACATTTTAGTGGATCTCTGTACGGATTATTGGGATGGGAAAGATGTCGTTGTCATGTCTGAGTCGGAGAGATCGCGAGTTCTGGACTTTTACAATCGGAATATTTTTGCCTCTTATTGCGTAGCATTGGCTTACTCACCCTTACTGGAGAAGATCGAGCTCTCCGATATGGACTCGATTCTGGAGTTTCCTGAGCACTGGACTAATAGAGATAAGCAGTTTCAAGCGGGAGACAATCAGAAAAACAAGTAGTTACTGTATTTATTTCTATGGTCAATGCTAAAATACATCAGGAGCCAAACTTAAGCTCTCTATACCTCCATATAATACTAAAACTTCATGACCATATCTCAAAGTGGTCGGACATAGTGGCCAAAATACATCCAAAAATAGTGATTTTTTACTATATTACTTACAACAGGAGACAAAACATTTTCAAAACATGACCAATCACACGCAGAGGCCACAATCCATATCTCGACACTACTCTCTACTATCCCTCCAAGTTTCATGCTTCTAACTACTAGGGTTCGGACACAATGGCCGAAA
>JAYMFX010224907.1:0-19815 GCA_036784945.1 Monocelis spectator | reverse complement strand
CATAATAACATAGTCGGCAAAGTTGAAGATTCTTACAGTATATATATGGCTTTAATTGTTATTTTAGAATCTTTGTACCAGGGGTAATTATTTAAAGAAAAACACATAATAACATAGTCGGCAAAGTTGAAGATTCTTACAGTATATATATGGCTTTAATTGTTATTTTAGAATCTTTGTATCAGGGGTAATTATTTATACATTATTATATACATACTTCACGTAAAAGTAATAGCATTGATTAAATTTCTATTCGTTACTTAAAATTTATCTATAATTATTTACCAATTATTACAACTTAAATTTAATATGATGATACAGCATTAACTGAATAACATTGTACTGAGATTTCAATATTGAAGAGTTTAGAGACGAAGCTTTGTTTTATATTATGTAGAAATATTATTATAATGAATATAATAATAGTCTGAATTATATTTTTATTAATAGTATGCATATAAAAATATTTACATGAATTAAAATCTTGCAAATCACAATCATAAAATCAAACTTTATACAATGCTGCACAAATAAATTAACTTACACAACTTGAGGCTTTAAGCATGGCTATTACACAACACTAATCAATATGAATAACACAGAGTGCATATTTTCAGTTTAATGTGCCACGACAATTATTAGAATCGCACAAGCAAGGTATCTTTTCTTCCTCATAGGGGAATTTATAATCGTAAGTTATTTCTTCCATCACAGCGATATCCCTCTTCGAGTAAATTACAATCTTTTTCTTACCCTCGACTGTGATTACTTTAGCATAGCAGTTGGGCTAAAAATGAAAATGAAAAATAGCATGGTTATTGTAGTACAGCTGAGACTTTACACTATCAAAATGAACAAACGTATGGTGGACTGTTGAATACGATGAGACTAAAGAGAAGAGAACAAACAATCAAGAAAATGAGATCACACAGTGAACAAAGGGATGGAGAATTGATTTAACAACAGGATATTCGAATGGGGCAAGTATGAATTTCTTCATCATTCAGGATAGCTCCAAATTGTGTACCAATTTGTAGGTCCTATGAATATCAATAACACGGACAGTCTGTGGCTGTCTATTCTGATCTGGGGCGATGAAATCAGAAAATAAGGAAGAAGATGAAGGTTGTGAGAAAATTAGCGAGAAAATGGAGTGAAAGAAACTAAAGAAACTAGTTTTCCAGTATGTAGCGCTTTTATTACGATATGCCTTTACTGATAGTTGATATCTCTCTAATATGTATATTATAGTATTCAGTTAACTCACATTGCAGCTATGATTGATAAACCGGGCATTATTGCCCCACATGGTGGCATCAATCACATAATCATCATCAATTCGGAACAAATAGGAGCTCCCAATACCCTTGGCTTCGTACTTTTTCTCGCGCAATTCCGCAACACCCTTTCTTATAACATGACCGACATACTCTATCACCATTTCTTCAGCTGCGATGGGTTCCAGAGCTATCAGGCCCCAACTATGAATATGTGATTTAGCGAATATTAACTGTTTCTTGCGGAACTGAAAATAAAAAAGTAGACAAATTATGAAATTAAATTAGAAGATTAATCAAAAGTATAATATAATAGTGAGGTAAAAAAAACGACGTTTACCTTCAATTGATTAAACTTTAACAAATCTCCAGTCTCAATATCTTGAAATTCAGCTAAAAGTCTCCTCTGTTCAGATCTCGCTTCGCGGAATTGAGTTTGCAATTTCTTTTTAGCGACAGAGCTGGCCATCATCATCTTGTCAGGACCTCCCACCAGGGCAGAGCCCTCAACTGCATTAGCGGCAACTTGGTTTTCAGTGATGAGTTGAGCAAGATTTTCATCTGACAACGCGGGCACAACTGGCATAGATAATACCTTCAATTCACCAGATTCATCCTCGATCGTCTTTAAGCAATGCCTTCTGGCAGCATCTCGCTTCTCCTGCGCAGATACTCTATATAAACCTTCAGTACGAGAGGAGCCTAAAATGGGAGAACATGTTATCATTATATAAATCGCACAAAATAGTCGATATGATAATAATATTCCCTTTAATGAAATTACCGGTTGAATGAACAGGCGGTAATGTTTCTTCATCCGGTATATCGTTGATTTTCCTTTTCTTTCTCTGAGGCTCTCCGGTAGATGATAAAATTGTCTGCTGCTTCCGTCTACCAAGGCGCGGCGGGTCTGGAATTCTTGTGTGGACATGGTCCACCCAGTGAGTATCATTCAGCCAATAAGAATCGGGAGAATCCGATTGTAAGCACTCATAATATGCCCGCTTAGTGTAGAGCACGTCTTCATTGTCCATACCATGGTAGAACACAGAATAGATAATCTGAAAACAATTGGAATTGTATGATGTTTCTTCCACCTGGTTCATAGCGTAAACAAAATTTAAACAATGTAAAAGCGCTTACCCGCTTCATTTCTTCCACAGTTCTAGAGGGAAGTGGACCTGGTTTATCAAAGGTGAGAGCGCCCTTATCAACTGGAGTGAACAGGCTGGCCAACTCTCTATTACCACGTACTCGATTGGTATTGGTGATGTCTCTCACGGATCTTTGTTGATTATTCTCTACAGATCGCTTACCCAAATGTAATGCCTAAATAAATAAATAAATATTAATGAACAAAATATCATCATAACGTTTTACTCTGAATATTAATTTAGCATTTAGAGAAAATACTCACTCTATCAGCATTATCCCGATCAGCAGAGCGTCTAGAATGAGGAGAGTAAAACTGCTTGCATTTCGTGGATGTTCGATACTTGATAGTGCTCCCTATTTCCGGAACTTGGAAATAACAATGCTCTTCTAATAAGGTATCGGGCCAACTATAACGTCGTTCAACCGTCTAATAAAAGAGAAGTTTGTTCAGAGAAATAATTACAAATGATCCTTTTCTATTCACGCCTGACAAGAGGCATACAGCAACAGCAAATAGGATAGGTGATAGGACTACTTCCACCACAAGAGTCTCACCTCATTTATCTCCACCGACTCGGAGTCAGCACTATCCGTATCGCTGTCATGCGATGATACGATGAGACCGGATTGGGCTGCTTTACTGTTATTGCGTTGTGGATCGGACATTCTCTTGGAAGGAGAGACACGAGCCTTGGGATGACCAATGGGATAAGTTATGGCTGTATTGGTGGACTTAGAGGGGGTAGAATAACGCGGCAGCTAAAATCAATATCGTCACGACGAGTTGCATTACATTTCAATACAATATTACCGTGTAGTGTCTTATAATGCACTAAAATCTATTATTTTAATAATCCTCACATTTCCAGGACCTAAATGCTTCTCTTCAAAGTTAATTGATGGAAGAACATCACCTTCTTGTGTGGAACGACTAACCAATTGCTGCTTTCTTCGAGATCTACTGGCTGACGAATCCTATTGAGTAACAAAATAACAGTTGTTGAATGAATTTAGAAAATTATGGTTACTGAGATGTCAACAACACCGAGAGAGAGAGAGGATATAGCTATTACACTCTAATTGGATAGAATTCTAGGCCAATAGTGAAATGAAAGAGTTGACATAAAGGGAATTTAAAACCAAGGAGGTAAACATCGTTATCATTCGACCACGTTATCCAAATTTAGAGGCATTTTTAATAAATCAATAATTCCTTAACATATCACAAAATTATCGTTAAACCTCCGTCTAAGTAAATCATTAGAAGATTCTGGCTCTGTAGTCCGTTGCCTACTTGACAGACTGATGTTATAAATGATAATTATAAAGCCGCACCGCACCCTCCTCTATAATTTAAGGCATACTACTGCAGAAGAATACGACCTAAACATCTTCGCCGAGCTAATTATATCACCTTGATTATTTTAACAATATCCTCTATTACGGACTACCATCAAATTCTATTGATAAACCATAGCGCGTCTAAAACACAGCAGTATTTAAAAGATCATTTTCCTTTTCTAATTAGTTTACATTAAATGAACACTTTGAACATACTTTGAACAAAACTTTTAGTTAGTTTAAATGGAAAGATACCTGGGTAGAGAGAGTCGCAGAAGGAGGACTAATCAAATGGTTCTCATCGGTCCAATCATGAATGGGTGGGACTCTCTGATCGTGTGGACTCTGGTAAGGCTTTCGTGACAATACTTTGTGACTCTGTGAAGGCTACAAATACAGAGGTCATGTGAAACACGATAGGGGGAGGAATAAGAATTTAATAGAAATACGGTAGGTAAAAGATTCGCATTATTACTTCTTCTTCGTCGACAGAAGATTCGAATTCATTTTCTTCACTATCGGATGAAGCGGGAATGACTTTGTTTGGACCTTTGGGTACAGCCCATCTAGATCTAACAGAGGCGTGATCCTTGCGAGTATATTTGAAGGATTGAGATGATTGTTTAGATTTCCGATTATCGAAATTTCTTTGATAACTACAGCTGGATTCAGAATCACTCATTGCCTCACTATCATTAGAGTCATCACCGCTGAACACCTCTTTACCTATTATATAAACATACGGATATAGTATATAGCCTGGCATAATAATTGTGATCACCATTATCACAATGATCTGAGCAGAGAGTAGAATCATAAACATAGTAATAGTAGAGATGATTGAATAATGACTTACGTGTCCTGTCTGGCAGAGGAGGCGCGTTAAATTTCTTTACTTCCTGCTGCTTCGGTAATAAAGTTGCATTCTTTGGTGGTCGACCTCGTGGCCTCTTCTCGGTGGAGTTTTGTTTGTGAACACTCGGCTGTTTACAGCGAGGCTGTTGCTTAGGTTTAGGTAAAGATTTAGATTTTTCCGATTCTCGATTGGTCTCCAGAGAGTCAGAATCGCTGGAGTTTAACGAACTGAGACTGTCATCGTCATCGCTGATGACTGTTTTAGAGGAAGGCTGTTTCAATGGTAATGCTGTGACTTTGGATTTGTCCGATTGAACTTTTGTGGTTTTCTTCTGTGGAAGAGTTTTATCTGTTGGTAAATTGCTGGTGTCGGTACTGGCTGTTTCAGTTTCCATTTTTTCTTGTTCGTCACCGGTCATTTTTTCAGTTTCTTCCGAATCCGATTCTTCCTCCTCCTCCTCTTCCTCGCCACTCTCCTCATCATCAGAATCCTCGGCGTCTTCTGATTCTTCGTCAGACGATTCAGCTTTACTGTCTTCATCATCACTAACATTTAAAAAACAAACAATCGATTTAAGCAATTTAATTGAAGAATAATCTAGAAAATAATGTAAAGTTTGGTACCTTTGCATGAAAACATCATCTACAGAGACTTTCTTCGTCTTATTGAGAGGGGTGGACTTCTCCCGTTTAGTGTCGCGTTCATCTGAAGAGTTACTGTGTAGTCTCGATCTGTGATTTCTGTTATTGTTATTGGTCTCCTCCATGTTCTTGTTTAGATGCGATTTTTCATCACCTTGTTTGTGTTTATTCGATGGAATTACCGCTAAGATTAACAAAATAATTACACTTACTGGAGTAGTACAAATAAACAGAATAGTTTCAGCTATAATAAACTAGCCGCTGATACGGTGATAATGACAATAGGCATGGAATACTCACAATCTCTATGAGACATAGAGCTGCTGATATCATCATGAATTGGTTTGCTGTGTCTCGGCGGGGAAGGTAATCTGGCTTTCCTTTGAATTTTTGGGAGAGCACCTCTCAAGCCGGTAAAGAATCTCCCCAATCCTAATAGTCCCTGCGGTCCATTATTTACCCCAGGAAAGAGGGAGTTAGTAGTTTGAGAATCGACTTTATTTGTGGCATTACCTGTCATCTTGCTGGTGACAGTCGTGGAAGTATTGCTCGAGTCGACATTGGACAGATTTTCCGTGGAAGTAGTCGGTATGTAACGTTTGGACCCCTTAAACAAGACAACACAATACATTTCATTAGTATTCAAATAATTGTGAATGGAAATAGACAGGCGCCACAGCAGAATATTATTCTTTCGCTGTAGTTGGTCACGTGACAATTATTTAATCTGGATTCTCGGTTGGAGAAAATCGATTTAAGTTTATACCTCATTTGAAAATATGTTAAAGACCTCTTTTCAATGCATCGCATCTTCTAGAATAGAAAGTAATAATCTAACTTTTGTAGTTTGTAGTTGTAATTGGATGCTTAAAAAACACATTCTACAGGGCTAACCAATAAAAACAAAGCAGTTTAGAAAAACTTGAATTTGTTCATATCTTTACTGTGTAAAAAATCAATCAATCAACCAGTTAACATTCCAGACCTAACTGGTGTCGACTATTGGAGAATTTGCCACAAACTTTATCAGAAAAATCATTGATCATTGGCATAAAAGGAATCACAAGACGTGTATTGAACAAGATGGCGGGCATGTAGAGCAAATATTTCAATCGTATGGTCAGCTAGTAAATTTGTGTACCCTCCCTGGCGGGGCAGGACAAGATATAGACTTGATCCAGGGAGAGACTATTGATTCGGTTGAATGTGGATGGATAGGCCATGATTCGTGGCCCGTCTTGAAGCTTACAACCATATTCTAAACATGGAGGAACCTTGGTTTGATCGAACCCTGTTCTTTATCCAGAGTACATACCTACGGCTCAGACAAGCTTTACGGTCGGGTAGATGGATCTCATCCCCCCCTCCCACTACGTCGCAGAGGTGACTGACGAGGTCTTCCTCCCACAGCACCCTGACGACCGGTTATCTAATAATGTCCTAAGCCCCAGTCCCAGTGATTTATTGGTTAACCCTGTATATCAGCTACAAAAGTTACGGTTGTAGTTTCGGTAGTTAGAAAGAAATGAATATTTTTGTGCCAACCAACAGATTTATTTGTGCAAACAGTGGTAAGTCACTCTCTCTCTCTCTAATATCTCTAGCATATTATTAGATGCACAAGCAGATTAATACTGAGAGTCTGTAACCATAAATACCACATAAAACGAAATATAGGCAGAAATTCGTTTTTTTCATTGGCTGGGGGGGGGGGGGGGTTATATGATGAATCTCCATCCAATTTATAGAAGACTGAATTTAACTGACTGAATAGACAATAAGAAATGTTGAGTAGTTTGAAAAACATTTACAAAATCAGATTCTACGCAGAAATTAAAATATTCACACGCAAAGAAACAATCTGCTTTGAGGATGTCACCAAAACATGATGAAAAGACATTTATTCTTGATAAGCGTTTTCTCAACTTAAGTCGGAAAATTGTAAACATCGGTCGATAAAAATAATTTTTTTTTACTATTTATCTCCCTAAAAAGGTGTTTAACACAAATTATTCATCTACATACAATACTCGTAAAGAAATTATTAATTTGATAACATAAAGCATTGTATAAAAAAAACCTCCCATTCGATAGTGAAGTTAACTTACAGAGTGCTTTGCTTTCTGAAAGTCCAACCAATTGTAAAAGGAGCTGAATGCTTTCATCTCCACCATTCGCTTCATTATATCGCGCCTTATTATATCTCTCAATTCACTGACAAACTTCTCAGTCACTAAATCCATAGTATCTTGTACTACTTCATCCGCAACTGGCTTCGGTGGAGTACCAAGCAAAGGTGGTCTTTGCAGTAGAGGAACCTGAGGAAATGTTAAGGCAGAATTACTGGCTGAAGAGGGAGGAGGATACGCCTGAGAATTGGAGGGAGTTGCATCGGGGATACCAGGAGTAGGTAGGAGAGTTTTTCGCCACGGCACTGATGATGATTGAGTTCGATCTATCAAAACATAGGGTGGGTCTTACATTAAAGCTCGATTGTCGAACCAGAAGCATTAATTCATTTTTCAAAGATAAAGTTTAAAAGAACCCCTTAAAGTAATGGTTTTTAATTAATCTAGGAGTCGTTTATGAATATTTTACCGATTCTGGAGTGCAGCTACATCAGAAATGATAACAATAATTCTAATTTCTTTATCATTCATCGCAAGTTATCAATCTGAATTTGGAAATAATCGCGATAAAGTCAATAAAGTAAAATTGAATGAATATTGAAAATTTGAGTTGTTTAGTATTGAAATGAAAAACAAATGAATTATATTGTTTGGTTAGTGACAATTAGATTATTTCTGAGATTTTACTCTTTGATGTAATGTTGGAGATCAACTTTTCACACAAATTTAAATTTGGCGCATTAAATCACAGAATTGTGCCAAAAAAGGATCTTTATTGAATTCGAGATAAATAAGAGAATTATTAATAAAGAGTGTCATAGATATTTATCGAGATGATGCCCATTTTGCAGGAGTTGTGCTGAGAATTTTCTTTTTCACTGATATATCTGTATGTTTATGTTTATTTAAATGTTCACTATGCGTTTGAACATCATTACCTATGGAAATCTACTCCCTTGGATACCTCGTGCTTATTTAAGGGTGTGTTTAACAATCTCTATGACTATAAAAGGAAATTTAGATCATAACTAATCTCTGCAATATTGGATATCTGATATCGGCGTATTATATTTTCCTAGGGTAACTTTAGCGGTCCATAGAAGGATAGATTTGTATGAGTTTATACTGAGTCCATGCAAATAACGTACAGAGAAATAAAGAAGCCCCGAAAACATTGAATTATAGCACAGTGAAACAGAAACATCGATATGAAATCAACACAAGGTCTTACCATGAGGTTCCTGATTACTAGCAGCTTGATTATTGCCCGATTGATGAGAGTGAACATGTAGAGAATCTTGATGATCCATTGGCGAGTAGCTATCATCAGTGTAATCACGCGATTGGTTGAAAGACGTGCCACCATCATTCGAGGGCGATCTATCATGGAGATTAGTTTGAATCATATTGTTCATTGCTGAATCTGAAGCATCAGACAGTCGACGATGTGGATGAGATGCGGAGTCATTAGGACTAACACTATTGCCCTGTAAAAGCTTTTGAATGCGCATTTCTAAACTTTCACCATTATCACCGACTGATGAGCCGTTCGCTTCGAAAATGCCTTGACAATTATTAGCTAAAGAATGTGAAAGTGAGCCACCACCGCCGCCACCACCACCTTTACCATCGGATGAAATACTGGAGTCACGGCGAGTTCGGAGAGAGACCTGTACGTCTTCTTTATGAAAATCGGTTTTTAAATGTAGATCTTCTAAATGAGATTCCAAGTCTCTATTAGAAGAGAAATTCTCTACAAAATGCCCCGCTGGTCCGGGTGATGAAGTTTTTCTATTATGCGCGGGAAGAGGCGGTGGTGGCTGAGAAAGATGATGATGATGATGAGATGGAGGTCTGACAGTATGCTGACGCTGATGAGTAGGACGGTTGAAATGAGAAGAGAGATGATCGTTACGATACGCATCATGAGGCACCGTGGGTTGAGGCTGTGAATTAACAATTCCTAAACGATTGTCGATTTCTTGTATTAAACCTTGAACAAATTTCTGTCGTGCTTTACCTGTGATGTAAAAAATAAGACAACATTAAAACAAATGATGAACGTGAACAGTTAATTTAATGATGCTCAACCATCATTACCCATGATATCCACTTGCACATGCATCAAGTAGCCCATTTTAGTAGTGTTGTCCAGCCTTTCAGCACATGTTCTAGCACTTAACGCTGTTCGGAACAATACCTAAGTTTACATTGAAGTAAAAAAATATTATGAATAACTGAATTCACTGAACCATTTTTGATATAATTCTCTGCATAACTACTCACTTTTCCAATTCCAAGATGAACTTTAGTTTTTGGATGATAATAGATCTTAATGTCTTCAATAGCTCCAAACATTCGACACATATCTTCCAATACTTTGACACTCACATTGTCATTAAGATTGGAAAATGTGACTTCTTTTTCAGGCGCAGTACCAACATAATTCTCGTCATACTAATGAATAAAAAAAGACAACTATAAACCACCATTGTAAGGAATGTTCCAAATCACTTTTTACAATTAGGATACCTTAAAATTTGGAATGGGTAATTCAGCAGCTTCTCGTCGAGAAATGAAATGATTTTTGACACGAGGATCTCTGGGAGGTTCAAAATCTTGATGCGGATGCTGTGATAATAAAAGAAAGTAAATAAAACAAAAATATATACTTATTTTTATTTTGGCTAAATATTATCATTGTAAACTAAACATACTCCTGGAATAAATCCATCATAACGAATTATCTTTTGCGTAAACTTGGAATCAAGAAATGGATCTCCAATTAGTTTATAGCCTGTATATTGACGCTTTGGAATGCCATCATCCATGGCTAACGTAAAAGGAATTGAACTGAAAACAAACAAAACTTTTTATTAAATGTTTGGCATAAAAAACTAAACCAATTATGCAATGTTTGCTTATAGTCAATTAACACAACTCTCAAACAAGTATAAGAGATACAACATTTTAAAAATAAAGTGGTATTGCATTAAAAGAAAGGCTATAAATACTTTTGCAATATATTCAAAATTAGCCTACCAAAAGTAAAAAATCATTTTTATCATCAAAAATGAATCAGAAATTATACAATATCATTATTAAAAATTCTATCATTGTCTGCCATAGTTATATATAGAAAAGATGATTTTTATTCTATTCTTGATTTTGATACATACTCAGATGTAAATTGGTTTTAATAGAAATATTTCCCATGTATAAGTATATTATTTTTAGATATGGACAGCACCATTGCTTTGTTGGAACCAGATAGTTTGTTATAAGAGATTGTCAACACAATACAAGGTCGATATTGACATAATTCTAAAGAATTACTAGCTTGATGCAGTATTATAACTATTACAAGGTTGATTATTATTATCTATTTAATTGTATCAATGATTTTTATGTGAAAAAATAAAAACTACTACAACTAAAATCAGTTTAAAGTGGATATTATCTGAACATAAAATTTGACTTCATTCTACAACTAGTTATACTAATATGAATAATAGAATTAAAATATGATCCATAGTGACATGCAAGAATTCACCATCTGACTTAAATCTTTAGCAATATATTATTATCCTGCTTATTATAATAAAGTTAAGTGAACTTATGACAATTACAAACAAACAAACAAGGTAAATCAGTAGTCTATAAAATGACTACTGATAAGAGACTGTTTAGGAATGTCAGAGTGGAACTAGTCATAAATTTGAATATAAAATGCAGTTGAGGCTCCAAAAATGATTGTACAATTGTTTAATCCCTTTCAACTAGCAAAATATTGAAGCATTTCAGAATGAATTTAAGAAAAAAAAATTAAATATTTGCAACAACATAATATTCAAATATTTTTTGTTTATGTCTGAACCATGATTACAGTCAGTGAATGTACTTAGTTTATTTAATGATCTAATAATATTAAAAGGCATTTGATTAATAATATAAAAAAATCAACACCTTTTTATAATTAACAAACAATCAATGTTTAGTTTACTTAACTAAATAATTTAAATAGATAATTTACTTTAATATGTCAATGAGTGAAACTGATTGAAATATGTGTGATATATTACTGTAAATTAACCCATAAAAGTTTATTTTAAAAGCACCGGACTTCACTTCATTAAATATCATTAAGGTTTAGGTATACTTAAAATAGCAACAAAAGTAATAGTAACAAAGGATACTATATATTATAGCTTAGTCATTTAGCATGATTTATTTATTAGTATAGTCAGCATTAATATAGTGTGTAATTAAGTTTTATATATTATGCAAGTGCTAGACAGATAAATCTTCAATAAATTTATTAAATCTAAAAAACAGTTGTTTGGTAGCATTTAATTTAATCATAATAATTGCTACTATCAATAAATTAAAGTAGTTGATTAATTTTTATAATAGATTTTGAATTATATTTACAGTAATCAATAAATTTAATTGGAGAGCAGGTGTTGATAATTATAATTAAAATTGAGAGATAATATTATAACCTTTCTCTATTTTACTTTAATGAATATTTATATAAATCAAAACTCTAAACTGCAAACTAAGATCAATTTTTGCATACAGTAAGATAAAATCAGCAAATTGTTTATCTAAGTTTAGCTAAATCGCAATGTCATTGGGGTATATACTAAGTATCTATAATTAAATTTCGTTACTAAAGATTATTGCAATTGTAATAGAAGTACTTGTATAGGTTGTCTCAGTTTCTTCGGACAATAATAATCTATATTTAAACTTTATTCCTCCAGAAAATCGCTCAATTTTGCAAAATATACGCTTTGTTTACAAGAAGTTAGCTAACTAAAAGTAATCGTAGCAATACCCTTGATAATATCATAATTTATCACAATATCACAATATCATATTTAAAAATAAAGTTTGATTTTATTTATTTTGTCATACAATGTTAAATTTTGTATGCTTTACAATTTATGTATTAAAGTCACTGCATGCCACTTGATAAAAATCTATGATGTTAAATTAAAATATTGTTTTTGATTGTTTAATACTTACAATAAATCGAAAATATGTGTATTCTAATCATTCTAATTGATTATTTGTATTATTGACAATATGTGCATATAATTTTTATTTAACATAAAATTAATCTTTAACTTTATAATTAAAATATTTAATTGGAATTCAAAAATAAAAAGTTATTGTGTTTAATTATTCTAAAGTAAACTATTTGTTGTTGGTGTAAATACCGCTTTTATTATATAATTTACGTTTTCTCCATGTTTAAAAGATTATTCATTTTATTAACATTTAGAACGAATATTATAAAGTATGAAACCATAGTTATTTTAAATTATGAATTTTTATAAATACATTTTTAAGCCTGTGTTTCCAACATTTTATATTTAATTAATAGAGAATGTACAATCGCATTTACTCACTCACCCATATTAAATTTTGTTAATGCATTAGCCAAATCATTAAAATTGGAGAAATGTTTGGAATTATAATCAATAATTAATTATGTCTTTTCAAGCCTTTGATCATATTTTGACTGTAAATTAGTTTTTAAATTGTATGCTAAACAGGTACATGAAGTCATTTTTTATTTATGGTAGATTTATCTAATAATTCCAATATGAAAACAACATTTATCACAAATACTGATTTATAGAATTGAAATTAAATTATAAATTTTACTTTTAAATAAGATTAGATTTAAATATGTAGTTGAAAAACAGTCAAAAAGATATAAGACCATTGCTCTTATTCAAATGTTATATTTAATCTTTTGTTCTTCTTACACTTCATGTTTTATTAGTTGCATTGTTCATATATAATACTCAGCACTTATTATAATATGTAATGTAACTATTATGTGGTTGAAAGTAAACTTTAATATTTAAAATATATTGTGTCACTAATATTATATTAAATATAACAAAGAAAGTAACTCTGAACTTATAATTATTTACAGAAGATGACTATTACTTGAAATCTTAAACAAAATAAATTTATCATACTTAGTTTTCTTTTTTGATGTTTTTTATTTACCATTGGAAAAAGGGTAGTGATGACAATCATAAGCTCTTTCTGCCACTCATGGCATCCTTTCTAGTTCTCTCAAATATTATTCTTTGAAAAAAATTATTGAATATATAGATTTTTACAATTTATTTAGAAAAACACTTCATTTTCAGGGATCCTATAATACCTACTGCATAGTTCGCTTAGCTTTAGCAGCTAACAGCCTATTGCCATAGGCCTAGATATATAATAGTTAAATATTGAAATATTGTAGCCAGAGTTCTTATTAATGCATAATTATAGTTCATTGAAATTACATTCCAGGTAAACATGTCCAGCTCTCATAAAGAAGAACTTGATAATTCTCAAGCTACCATAAATAAGCGTAATGCTGCAGAAACAAATGATTTGATTCACATGCTTGAAACAACTGATCTGTCAGATGATGATGTGGAGGATTTATTGAAGGATGCTTATGCTTTAAATAAACTTTTGAAACAAGAATTAGTTTCCAGAGAAAAAAAGGCTGCTTCAGCAAATAAAGAAGTTAGAAGTCCAGGTAATTCTTTCAAAATATTTCAATTGAAAAAGAATGCATATTAATAACTTTTATCTATGTATTTAATATTTGAGGTTGAGTGGTGCTAAATAGATAAAAAGTTTCAATCATTTTTGAATTTGGATTTGGCTATTATTACTAGAATTTGGCTTATTGGTCACACATCCAATACTTATGTAACAATTTGGATATATGAAATTTGTTCCACTTATCATAAAACATAAATATACTTCTAGTCTGTTTATGCTTGTGATGAACTTATAAATTTCCCATATTTTCTTATTAAAATATCACTCCTTAAATATTAGTTTGAAACACAATATGGTCAAATTTCTTTCTGTAATCAAAACCTCTTGCATTGACTGCTAACTATAGTTATCAAATAAATGTATGGTTGATTAAACTTGATTGCTAAAATTGAAGTTATGGTTTCAATTCTAGATAGAAGAAATTCAAACAAGCTTCCTTCATTATCTCACAATTCCACTCCAGGGGCTAGAAAACCACAAAGACCATCTACAAATGAAGCAAAATTAGCTGAAATTCGCAATGCCTATTCTAGTACTCCAAGCAAATGGAACAACCGGTCTAAAACATCTATTGCTTCTTTTAATCGCTCTATTAAACCGCGCTTCTCGGCAATGTCATCTAAAACGAATCTTGAATAACTAAATCATTTATTAAATCATGAAAAATTCAATTCATTCCATGTACCTGCCCTAGAATACTCTGATTATTTAATATTATTGACATTGCATATTCATGTTAGATTACTTCCATTACCCAATTTGTTATTGACATCAATGTTTTTTAATAACAATATCGACCGCGATAAAATTGAAAAGAACGACCAGCATGTTGTTTCATACAGTTGCACAATGTACAATTTCCAAGTTTTCCTTGCAAGATTACCCATAATTTGAAAGACAAAAAAATAGTTTATTTAACATAAAGTGGAGAGATAACTCTAAAATTGCTTTAGAATTCATATTTGTACTCTAAAAATTATTTTTCTAGTCAAAAATTCTCCTAATAGTTTTTAAGGAAAACTATATGTTTTACTTTTTAACTTTTTGCCATTATGAATTCTACCAGATAAAAGCTAAGTATCTAGACAGTCAATGATGAATCCAAGATTTTCAAAAAGGCGCGCGCGCTATTTTTGAAAGAGCGTTGAGTTTACTTAATATTTGAAAATTGATGCGCAAAAATAGTCTTTCTGAGATTATTTCATGTTTTATTTGATTTATTTATGTAATTTGATTGTTTGACCAAATATTTGAATTTGCGGTGTTTATTAAAAGAATAATTAAAACAAAATGACTGCATGCGGAAAGTTACGTAGCAATGGCGTCATTTTGTTTTACTTTCCGCATGCAAAGTTTTTCTGCGCGTTTTATATTTTTGAGTTTTTTATTATTTATGGTCATTGCTATACTCTTTAGTTAGTTACATTACCTTCACATTATTATTTCACGAAAATTATAGACTGTTCGTGAACAGCCAGCCAATCGAGTTTCATTTAAATGTAAATCAATATTTTATCTACACAATGTTGATCTTCCTTGACAAGCTTCAAACACATTATACAATTAGAAAATTAATTTGAATAATGTGTTTCTGTATTTTAGCCTTTCATATTACATTTGATAATAAAGAAGTTGTTTTAAAAAATATATTTTTTCTTCTTTACAATGAAGTACCTATACTTACTAGACTCCTAATATTTAGATAGATAGGTAATGTAAGCAATACAATTGTTAATTCTATTTAGGAACAATTAAGATTTTCGATTTAAAGCAGAGAGTAAAAATTATCTACGCGTAAATCATCCATATTATTATAGATAGAATTTCGACTCATATCTATATTTTTTAAAATTTCGCCCATTTGGTAAATTGATTAATAAATTTTAATATTGAAAATGATCATTTTCTTGGAATATTTATGTTTTTGAATTTTTAAATGTATTGTAATATTTATATATTACTGTTGATAATATAGGTGGGAAGAAATCATAAATTATTTATAGATGTGTACTTATATCTAATGCATATTAAACTTGATTTAATAAATAAAACAGTTTTGTGGTTTCGAAATGTGTGATGGTTAGAATTTTGTAATAAAATGGTCGTCCTGAGTTCCAAAATGAGATAACTATGTGATAATTTAACATTAAACATTTGGAAAACTATTTTTGGTTTTCTGTTTGGTCAGAGCATAATTTGCAAACTTTTGGATATCACAATGAAATTTTAGAGTTGTGTAGAGAAAAGTCTATAGAAAGTATTGATTTGTGCTTGAGTCCTTGACGGCTTATGCCATGTGTTTATGTTTTCCGCTAATACGAGGGTGGATCAAAAAGTTCCCGGATTTTTAGAGTAGTTTTATAGAGTTTGTTTACAAACTACAGTTAGTGACCTTGACACATATCAGAATCACACCCTACAGTGGTGGCGCGATTCTAAGCCATAGATATTTCAATTGTGTCGTCAGAAAACTGCTAGTAAATTAATACAGTAAAACAAAAAAATATTACTATCAGCTTAATTTAATTTTAATCGTTTTTCTTTTTTGTTGAACGTTCAAACAACTTTTATCTGGTATAATATATTGTTTTTTTTATGAATAACGTATCAATTTATTTCAATAATTTTGAATCGATATGAAAGGAAAATACCTGAATAATTATTAATTGTATTTAGTCAGTCTATATTCCATAATATTTTGTCTCCGTGGGGTAGTACCATTAATTGTTCCTCCGATTGTAGGTAAAGGGAAGAGAAGGAATATTGAATTGTAGGATCGCTTCACAGTAGAGAGATATAGAAACATTCTGACACATTTTCAAAAAATATTGGCACACTTTCATTGAAGCCAAGAGTCAATAACCATACAGAATAATATTCTCTGCTCCACTCTCTAAGGGTATGCTCGGAGTGGTGGGCAAAAATACTAAACAAATATTCTAGTAATTCAAATTGAATGCTCAAATTTCTATAAATCCCAGTGCGCGAAATCCCACACGCAGTACAACTCCCACTATCAAAATCTCAACTCCTTTAAATAATGTCACAGTGGGGAGTCGTTCACTTTCTCACCTTCATTTAGAAATTTATTTAAATTTGAAGTTATTTATTTAAAAAAAATATTTTTTTCATGTCTGTGTCTGATAAGAATACGTCTCAAGACTTAGACAAGGGAGAAGAACCACCAACTGCAAAGTGGGGTTGTTGCAGAAGAAGCAATGGTCGTTTAGGGATATTTCTTCTGTTTTTTGTGGCCTATCTTTGTCTCGGAGCTGCTAGCTTCATGTATATTGAACGTCCTGAAGAGCAAAAGGAACTCGAATTTTTGAGGAATAAGATAGATCATTTTATTAATAATCACTCCTGTGTATCAGGTGGGTACAATTCTATGATATTCTATGATATTCATGATATCATATTACAATTCTATGATATACTATGATATTCTTGATACCATATTACAATTCTATGATATTCTATGATATTCTATTACAATTCTAGGATATTCTATGATATTCATGATATCATATTACAATTCTATGATATTCTATGATATTCTATAACAATTCTATGATATTCTATGATATTCTATTACAATTCTAGGATATTCTATGATATTCTATAACAATTCTATGATATTCTATGATATTCTATTACAATTCTAGGATATTCTATGATATTCATGATATTCTATTACAATTCTATGATATTCTATGATATTCTATTACAATTCTATGATATTTTATGATATTCTATTACAATTCTATGATATTCTATAATATTCTATTACAATTCTATGATATTCTATAATATTCTATAACAATTCTAGGATATTCTATAATATTCTTGATATCATATTACAATTCTATGATATTCTATAATATTCTATAACAATTCTATGATATTCTATAATATTCTATAACAATTCTAGGATATTCTATTCATACAGTGGAAGAAACATTTTTTAAATAGTGGAGTCATTTTAGATCGAATTTGCTCAGTTGAGAAACTCATTGACAGTTTAATAATTCATTGATTGATGATTGATATTTATAATGAAATCAGATGATATGCCACTATTCAATGTACCTTTTATCTTTAGAATCCTCACTAAAGGATCTTTTGTTTAGCATAGTTGATGCCAGTGATAAAGGAGTTACATTGAGTCACCCTGATGGTGAAGATATGGAATTAACCCCGAAGAATTGGGAGTTCGGTCAATCAATTTTCTTCGCCATGACTGTGGTAACCACAATTGGTCAGTTCATATAAAATGAAACAAATTTAGAACCTTTAAATACATTTTATAATTATAAATTTATATTTCAACTGTTCTGGCTAATAGAAGAATTAAAGGCATATTATTACTTCAACTATCAATACAATCTAAGGTGAACTAAATTCATTGATATCTGATTGGTTGGCGAGTTTGAATGACTCAGATAGACTCATAGATCATTTGATTGGCTCTCAGGATATATGAGAATCTCTATATGAGGAATTCCCTATCTCTAAACCAATAAGGCGCTCTCTTTCTGTCGCTGCTGAGATATAAATAGACTGTAACTATAGCAACGAATGCTTTTATCCCTTTGTGACGCCACTACTATTCTAACGTAATTAAATGTTAACTCGAATTCTGTTATTGTTAGAATTCAAAAAATATTACTTTAATAAAAATAATTGACGTTTCTGTTGTCCCTAATATTTCTGCATGAATTTGTTGCTTTGTTTTAAAAAGCTGAATTTGAAGAGCATGGCAATCACATAAAATAACAAAAGATAACAACTGAAGCGAAGAATCAGATTTCCTGATTCCCACTCTTCAATAGTAGGCTACAGAGTACAGTAAATCTTAATAAGAGAAGCTATGCAACGAAGCTTTCGGATTTCATTATATTTGATATTGTATTCTGGCGCGGTTTGCACTTTCCTTTAACAGAGTTTAACGAATGTTTGCAAATTTGCGATGTTTTACAACTCGTTGTGCAGAGGTTTCATAGGGCACAGGCTACCCCGTAAGTATCCTGTAAGTATATCTGGACTCACACCCAGAGAATAAGGTATGAAGGAGCAGTTGATCTTGGAAGAGATCGTAGGAGAGATTAGACTGGGATGACTGGATCGTCCATTTCCAGAGAAAGCAGCTGAAGTATTTGATCCGAGAGAGGTCAGAAGAATACGTCAAGGACCTCCAAGATGAAAGATGAACCAGAGAGAAACAAAAGAATGAGAAGCTAAACTCTCTTCAGGAGAGTAAAGTAACTCTATATTGTATCTGTAATTTTGAATTTTGCTTTTGTGTAGGTTATGGTAGAACCACACCATTATCAGAATTTGGAAAAGCATTTTGTTTGGTTTACGCTCTATTGGGCATCCCTCTCATGATGATCATGTTCACGGCATTAGTTGAGCGAATTTATCTTCCCACAAGAGCGATATTGGAATGGATGCAACTGAAGCTACTGGGAAAATGCAGGTAGAGATGCGACTATAGATATTGATGAATGGACGACCGTTAAAGTAACCCTCGAATTCTATGGAATTTTCTTTGCGCCTTTAGTTATCTCGTATCATTGCAGAGATAGGGCCGTGTCGAACAGCGTATTAAATTTCCATAGAATTGAAGGATTCCTTTACGGTCCAAACCATAGAGTATCCATAGAACCATAGAAATATTTCCTCTTGCTAGTAGATATTTGGATATCGATTTATGACTATACAAAGCGGCAGAAAATCCCATCTCCGCCATTATAAATTGGTGAAGTTCAAGATGTCATAGTGATGACGAAACTCAATATCGCATTTTAATAATTCTTTTACTA